>JAGUQL010000017.1:0-299161 GCA_018410145.1 Penicillium corylophilum | reverse complement strand
AAGTAAACCGAGTAAACTAAGTAAACCGAGTAAACTAAGTAAACCGAGTAAACTAAGTAAACCGAGTAAACTAAGTAAACCGAGTTCATACCAAATACCTCGATCATGTTGATTTAAGGGGGAAACGGCTCAGGAACAAGTGAGAGACCCAGAACCCCACGAGCCTCACATCTCTTCCTATACCACGATATCTATACATTTTTCATAGTTTGAACTTGCTCTCATAGTTCATGTGTACTCCCTCGCGCCTACTCACGCACTGTCCTCGAACATGACATTTCAATAATCACACTTCTCCAGCCGAGGACTCCACTGTGAACCGCGGCAACGGAAATCACGGAAATCACGAAAAATAAGCTAGCAATCCCTGCCTCAATAGGATAGCTCTGCGAGAGCGCACGCCCGAGGTTCCCTCGATAAGACATAACCACCTTTATCAGGCACGTTGCTCTCGTGCTGCCTCTCTTCCCATGTACATGTCGCAATGTCGCTGTCCACAGTAAAATTGACCCTCCAGCAGAAGCTGGACTTCTTGCCTGCGATCGCATCAATCCTGCTCACTGGCTTCTATGCTCTCCTGACAGGTCTCTGGCGCACAGAGCGCCAGGCTAAGACCCTGGCCCTGCATTTTGGCTATGCAATCTACCGCAAGGCCACTGTACGGTTGACCCCGTCGCAAATGCAGTACGTTCTGCCTCCATCCGACAAGATCTATGAGCAGTATGCGAAGAAGAATCGCATCCAGGCCCAGTCCGTCGAATTGGGCTATGGCGCCCTCGGTCACTGGGTCGGCGACCGCAATGCGACCAACGTGCTGGTCTGGTACCACGGTAAGCACCACACTTCCAAGGAGTCACAATCAGAACAATTACTCACTGATAATGCAGGTGGTGGCTTTGGTCTACCCGCCAACATGGGCTATTTCAAGTTCTACTCGCACGTCATTCGCTATCTGGAACGCGCCGGCAAGAGCGTGGCCGTCTTCAGTCTCACATACACCCTCGCTCCGCAAGCAACATACCCAACCCAACTGAAGCAAGCCGTTGCCGCTGTGCGTTACATCCTCTCCCAACCAAACCGCGACCCAGCCACGGTTTTCCTAGGCGGTGATTCCGCTGGCGGGAATCTAGTCGGCGGCGTTCTCTCCCACGCAGCTCACCCACACCCACAAATCAAGCCTTTGAACTTGACCGCCAATCTCGGCGGCGCGGCCATGATCGCCCCCTGGACCCTGCTGGACACGGAATTCCCAGACCAGGAGATCTACCACGGCGGTGATCTGATCACGCAGGCTGTTGCGCAGCCCTGGGCGTCTGCGTATCTGGGAAGTGCCACGCGGGATAATTATACAGATTTGTCGAACGCTCCGACGGACTGGTATGAGAATTTCCCTGTGAACCAGGTGTTGATCACGGGCGGCGAGAATGAGATCCTGTTACCGATTATCCAAGACTTTGCGGAGAAGTTCAAGAAGGGATTCGCGAACGTGGAATTGTTCGTTGGGCGTCGCGAGTGTCATGTTGCGCCGATTTATCATCTTGAGCTAGGTGATAGCACGGAGACCGAGCAGGGGAAGAAGGTCAAGGCGTGGTTGACGGAGTTGGCGCTGTAAATAAACTGTAAATATTCCCGAAGAGTGTTCGAGAGGACATGGTTTATAACTTGAATAAGAATAAGTTATGGCTGTATGACTCTGGTCTTTTTGTAGCATGAACTACCGGGGTTTGGATTGGATTGACTCTTGTGTCGCAATGACTTGGTAGGAATTGAACGACTCGGTAAATGTGAGACGTTCAAATGTTTGACATTTAAATTTTGGCCAACCGTTGGCTGTGTAACCCACATTCCTCACCTAGCATTCCATTTAGAATGCCATAATCATATGGCTTTACACAAAAGACGATTCAATTAAGGGAAAGTTTGAAATCGTATCGCATAGATTTGGGTATAAGTCAAGTTAATCTACAGCACCAAGCTTTACATGCCCCGCTTCTGTACCTCGCGCAGATTTCGCAGCGATCCCGAAGCAATCGAGCGAATTCCCTCCTGCATCCAGGAAGGCATAGCGCGCACAAGACTAGCAGCTGTCTGGCTCCTGGGCAGGATTACCTGGCCACTGTTCTGAGTGAGGATCTGCTTGCAGATGGCGTCTGAGACAGTTTGGACGGTCATGATGGGCTGACGGAAGTGGGATTCGTGGTCGGTCAGCAGCTTGATCATGGGAGTGCGAACCCACATGGGATGGACGATACTATTGTAGTTAGCACTTGTTTGCTCCTTGGTATGTACTGGGAGGGTAAATACCTGGTGCGGACGGCGGGCGCGTTATACCAAGCCTTCAGCTCCTGGCGCAGGCTCTCGTGGAAGGCCAGGGCACTAGCTTTGGAACCGCAGTAGTCGGCCATCTCGCCAATTCCAACAAAACTGGCCATACTGGCGATCGTCACGATGTGGCCGTGGTTGGCCTTGATCATGGCAGGGAGGAACTCCTTGACCATGAGGAAGTGGGAGATAGTGTTGACCTCGAACGTCTGGCGGATCTTGGCTTCGGGCTCTTCGAGGATAGTACCATCGTGACCGACACCGGCGTTGTTGATGAGGACGGTGGGATCACCGTGGTCGCTGCGGATAGCCTTTGCGACCTCGGCAATGTTGGCGGAAGAAGTGATATCGGCGCGGTAGAAGAAGACATTGGCGGGGAGCTTGAAGTTGGGCTCGTTGATGTCGAGAATAACGACGCGCACGCCGGTCTTTGCGAGGTCTTCCATGACTTGCTTGCCGATGCCGCTGCAGCCACCAGTGATGAGGATAATCTCGCGCGCGGGCTGCCAGCGCTCGCTGCGAGTCCAATTGTTCAGAGTCCATTGCGACAGCGAGCTGTTGACGGAGCGCAAAACACCCAGAGCCAACAGAACGGCCAACGCCTTTTGAGTATGCGGCTTGGCCAGGAGCTCCTGAGCGGGGCCGGGGAGCTGCGCGACGGCAGTCTGTAAATATTGCTTGACGAGTTCCAGCGACATGATTGTGAGGGTTGAAATTGAAGACAAAGAACCCGCAGGTCTTTTTTAAGCCTGTTCAACCTTTGTACGCGCACTCCACGAGGTACGGAGCCGAGGCTCACCGAATTGTGGTTCCTGAACCAAGTCAAGCCAGGATCAGCGAGTTAAACTCGAAATGGAAAGCAATGCGAATGGATCCACTGTGGAGTTGTCCCTTTTCACATGTTCCCCTTTCTGCACATAATTCCTACTGTTTCCCCGCAGTCTGCAGCTATTTTCGGTAATTATCCTCCGGATCTGGCTGGAATATGGGGAGAACCTATGCTACGCGAGGCTAACATTAGGGACATGGTTTGATGATATCACCGTGTTCACAAGACATCTCAGGATCCCCCTGGTCGGCTACGGTTTGACCTTCTAGCCCATCCGCCCTACCCTAGTCCACAGATCTAGTAGGCTACTAATCCAATTACTGGCATCATAGACAGCCATAATCCAATTTATGATTTGTACAGCATAAACACGCTAACCGAGGCCGATCATCCCCATCACCTGAAAGGATTGCCTCATGCCGATCACTGGTGGGGTTCTTAATATTAGTTGCAAGAATGGGTCTTCTTGCACTTCTCTTCCATTTCTGTCAACGTTCTGTCACTTTCACTTTGACTGTTTCTATCTACTCTCTTGATCAGAATTAATCATGGCGGTCGGTGATAGTCTCCCCGCTCTGCTGGCCTTTTCCCTTGTTGAGGGCTATTTACTCCATCGTACCGTCTTTGCCGATGAGGCATTTCGCACGGTCATATTAGGCGCTCTGGGCATGAACTTCGTGCTCAAGTTTATCTACAGTGGTCTTATTTGGCCTTTGTTGATGAACCCGCTGCGCCATCTTCCCACGATCCCGGTATGACCAGCCCTTCGCCGGAGTATCATTCTATCATTCTCTAACACATCCCACAGGGCTATATGAACCATGCCAAAATTATCTTCGATTCCCCCCGCGGTCGCTCTCCATTGCACTGGATGAAGACCATTCCTAATGATGGTCTCATCCATATGCGTGATATGATCAGCCAGAGCTATCTGATCCCTACGAATCACCAGGCCCTGTTGGATATTATGAGTACCAACACTTATGATTTTGAAAAGCCCTGGCGTGCGCGCAACTTCCTGGCCCGGATTCTCGGATTCGGTCTCATCTTATCGGAGGGTCCCGCGCATAAGAAGCAGCGGAAGGCTCTCACGCCCGCGTTCAACATTAAAAATATTCGCACTATGTATTCACTAATGTGGGACAAGACTAACCAGCTCCTGGTGGAGATGGAGAAAGAGCTCAAGTTGAACCCGATGGAGGGTACCAACCCTGAAGACGGCGTCGGCAAGTTGGAGATGGGAGTTTGGGGAAGGTACGTTTATCAAGGGAAAAAATGTCAACTCGTGGCTAACACTCACAGTCGTCTGACTCTCGACATAATCGGCCCAGCTGCTATGGGTCGAGACTTCCGCTCTCTGCAAAACCTCGACAATCGTGTCGCCGAAAGCTTCCTCAACATCCTCGAGCCCACCACCGAGAAGATGGCTTTCCTGGCCATGAACTTCACTTTGCCACAGTGGATTGCCCAGCGTGTCCCCTGGCGTCTGAATCAGGTCGTGGCCAACGAGACAGGCTTCCTGCGCGATCTATGTACCGACATTGTCGTTGAGAAGCGGCAGTTCCTGGCTGATTCCAAGGCATCAGCCAAAGATCTCGAAGCTGATATTCTCGGCACTATGATGCTGGGAGGTGATTTCTCTGATACCGAACTGGTGGATCAGATGTTGACTTTCTTGGCTGCCGGAGTGAGTTTCCTTTCCCTCTTATGTTATTTTCGTAGCTGACCCATCCAGCACGAAACCACCGCAAGTGCTCTAACCTGGGCCTGCTACCTGATGACCCTCCACCCCGAGTACCAAGAGAGACTGCGCAGCGAGATCCGCTCAAAGATCCCAACCGCCGAAAGCCAAATCACATACAGTGACCTGGAATCCCTCCCCCTCCTAAACGGCGTCTGCCAAGAAGTCCTCCGCCTCTACCCAACCGTGCCCGCGACAATCCGCGAATCCGTCCGCGACACAACAGTCGCAGGAAAGCACGTTCCCAAGGGAACACGCTTGATTCTCTGTCCTTACGCAATCAACCGCTGCCCGCTCTTCTGGGGTGACAATGGCGAGGAATTCGTTCCTGAGCGCTGGATCGACACAGACAAGAATGGAAATCTGGTTCCTAATAAGAACGGTGGCGCCTCGACGAACTTTGCAGAGATCACTTTCCTACATGGTCAGAGGTCGTGTATTGGGAAGGACTTTGCGAGGGCGGAGTTGAGATGTGCGGTTGCGGGTGTTGTTGGACGCTTTGCTTTGGAGATGCAGGATCCTAAGCAGGAGATTCATATTGCTGGTGCGGTTACTACTAAGCCAGTTGAGGGGATGCATTTGAGAATGCGTCGGGTTGAGGGGTGGTGAATGTCTAGTTTTGACGATTTACTTGATGCTGTTATGACTTTGTTTTACTGTATTATATCCTGGGATTGGACTGTTTTTGCTCTCGCTAGATTGAAACCTCAGGACTTTTTTTTTCTTTTTTTCGCCGCTGTCTGCAATGAGCTGCATGTAATTGAGGTACACCGATGCGAGGATCCCCGCGTTAGGATTGGGCACATTCCGAGACCCGGATTGTGTTGTACCCAATATAAAGCCACAAGTACAGGTTGTTCAAGACTTCCTAAACAAATCGATATCGTCTCTCAAGATGTTATCTCATGATGATGAATATGACTGATCATAATGAAATAAAGGGCTTTTCGTAGCCTAGATAATCTACTTCCCCTTGGCATCAATCCACTCTTACACGCATCTCCATATTCAGTCGTCCCCTTGCTAAGGACAAAGAAGGATGAGATAATCTCAGTCTATTCTGCGATTTACTTAAGAAGCTTCAGGGCGTATCCGAGTTTGATAACTTGTTTGAACATTGAAGAACTTTCAAGAACATAGAACCTAATTCCCTTGATCAATATTTCCAATATCCCTCTTTCCTCTCAAGAAGAGTAAATAGTGTAGTTGCAAGTAGGGCAAGATGACAAGAGATCCGTTGTCGCAGGATACTTATCCTCACCATATGTCGCATTCAGCGAGACAGCGCCAACAGCACCCCCAGATTCCAATCGAATCCAAGAATCAATCACATTCTTCTTCAACTTCTCCTGTGACACAAGAACCTGTCTCGATCCACGAATCCAGCTTCCATACCCTCCGTACCCGGAGTGCTGCCCAAAACAAAGATTGACACCATTGCCCTCGACGGTCATTCCGGAAATCAAACTATCCCACTTATAACACCAAGTATCACCGTGGTCATGGCCCGAGAACACCGCAAGAATACCAGGCGTGTCGACGAGAGCTTTCATGAAAGGCACGTCCTGTCCACCGTAGGTACATGTGCTGGCATTGCTGCCATCAGCACACCATCCCTCACCCTGTTGCGCAAGGGTGTAGTCATCGTTAATACCCGGCTCACGATGCGCGTTGATTCCAATCTCCGTCTGCGCAGCCAGCGACGCATTCGTAGGAATATGCACAAAGACAAGAGACGGTATGCTTTTGTGATACTTCTTGACAAGCTCTTCATTGGTCTTCTTAAACCAATCAACAACACTGACATCAACCCAGTTCGGCTGCGCAATCTCATCTCCAGAGGAATCCAGTTCCTGGTAATAAAAACCACCTCGGCTATCAAAGAACCAAAGGAGTAGTTCGGGTGTCCCGGTAGAATTCTCGTCCTCGGACCCATGCACGGGAAGATAATAGTTTGAAATACCAGCCTCGCGACCAAAGACCATTTGCTTAGTCCGTGAATTAGCCCAGCGGTGTTCACGAGCTAGAATTGCCTCACGGGAAAGATTGTAAGCACTATCATGGTTGCCGTAGGTAGAAGCCCAAGTCAAACCACGATTAACAAGCGGAGCAACGATCTCATCGATGTAAAGGGTGCTGTTCTCCAGGAATGCGTTGTCGCCGGTAATCAAGTCGCCGTTGAGAACGACCAGATCGGGCGATTCGGCGTTAAGTACTCGGTTGATTACAGCCACGGAGTTGACGTCTTGTTCAGGACCCCACGTATCCCAGGCATCTGTTTTGGGAGTGTGAGATCTTAAATCTGGTGGACGTTGTGGGGAAGGGATAGTTACTTTCTCCGAAGTGAAGATCTTCTAGTATTGAAATCTGGAAGGTACCATCTTTGGCGAACTTTAGAGGTGCAAATTCCTTGGGGACTGCGCTCTGGAGAGATGGCAGAGCGAAGAAAGATATGGCTGCTAGAGTGCGCAACATTGTGTTGTTTATTTTCCTCGGTCGAAAATATTTTCGCTTGAAAGACGTAAGGGGTTTGGATTTTTTTTATATTGTTTATCTACTGTTATGCTAGTATCGCTATCCTAGCCATCGCGTCGGCAATTTGGTAGTTATTGCATATCCTGATCAAGTGAGGCCCAATTTTCCACGTGCTTGGGAGAGTAGGATTCTATGGGTCAGGGGTTTGAAGGCGACAGGGACCAAGTGGGGCAACACCCGCGGACTTTAGGCACGGCATCCTGTTCTATGACTCCATTGGCCTCTCGCTTGGCACTAAATGTGCATTTCATATTGCGGAGCGTTGGCTCGGTGTCAAGCACTTTGGGCTTGAAGGCTCGGAACCATGGCTTCATCTCGGAATTAGGTTAGTATACTTTAACGCGACTCAAGTAGCTACTTCTTGAAAACGTTCTGATCCATATATCTAAATCAAATATTTAGGCCATAGCCGCGCCACGGGCGCGGCCTTGCTACTTGTATAGTATAGATAGAACAACACTGTGAAAGATACAATTCGAGGCTAGAAGCACAAAAAACTAGAATATACCCCTAGTAAATGATTTACCCGGGCAGACAATGACAGAAAAGCCAATCCTGGTTGAGGCAAGCGGCATTGATTTCCCTGGCCTTCGCTAAGTTCTAACGGTTCAAATCGTCCCCGTCTCAGTAACCGTGCTCTCTTGCAACAACTTGACAAGCGCAGCCTTCTTCTCCGTCTCATCCTGGATCTGATCAATTGCCGCAAATTTCCTGTTGAATTCTTCATTCTTTTCTCTCTTCGCCTTCTCTTCATTGTTGGACTCGCCGAACGTATCACCAAATTCGACGTCGACATCCTCTTCGCCCCCGTCGGCGTTTATTTCGTTAACTCGCTTCTGCTCTTCTTCTGCTGCTTGTCTTTCGGCCTCTTTGTCGATCTTCTCTTCTCCAATCACGTTGCCGTTTTCGTCGAACACGGATCTGAAGTACTCAACTCCAGTCTGGTTTCCTTCCTCGTCGTGAATGAGCTTGATATACTCGTTGGGATCGGCAGCTCTGGTTCCGGAATGCTTGAGTGGCTAAATTCATTTTCAGGTTAGTCCATATCAACTCAACCATCTTTCAGAGTTACACTTACGCCTCCGAAGAATTTCCTAACGTGGGAAAGCTTGAAGCCGGTACCACCGTACGCAACGACGAGTGATTCGTCAGTCTACAAAAAGTCAGAACCCAAACATGATCGCAGGATGCAGATACAAACCTCCGACGCCGTGTATGTCGTCCAGCCCTCACTATTGCTCTTTGCCGATGAGGATGCATTGGCTCCACCCTTCGCAATACCAGTAGCTCCAACGCTGAAACCGCCACTGGTATCGCGACTATGGGCACTTTCCATCTTGATCTGGCACTCATTGGTAGACCAAGTCCTGGAAATAATCCACAATCCATGATCAGCGATTTCCATCCTCCATTTCCCCTTCGTGAGAGCCTTGGCGTTAGCCTTGATCCAATCATGAACCGGGCCTGTAGGCGCATCCTCGAAGCCCTCCTCAAAGATGATATTCTTAGTAATGAGCGCCGCCTTTCCAGTCTTGCCCCATTTGTTCTTTGCTTCAGCCGAGACATCAACGGGAGCAGCAGACAGGGCACCGGAGAGGCCACCCTCGACTCCGAGGCTGTTGGCAGTCTCACTATCTGTTGAAATCTTGTCCCATGTGGATGTCCTAGAAGGCGCCCTGATCAGGGTGTCGCCAAAGGCTGTGTATCCGTCTTTCTCGGGGCGACCAGGCTCGGAGAGATCAGTAATCTGTTGGAAGACTCCATTTTGGTTGAAAGTGCCAATTGCACCAGGGTGACACTTGTTAAACGGTTGGGGTCGGAATAGAAAGTACCCAGAGCCATTGTTTTTCATGAGCTCGGCATATTCTTCGTGGATGGTGGGAGCCATTGTGATGTAGCTCGATAGGTGGTTTAATGATCCTTCTCTGAGAGGGGCAGCTCATTTATATGCGTATCTGATGAGGTGTGTGGGTCGACATCCGAGTCAAATCATTATGAAAGTGACGACACTTTGGGAGAGATCCTCCCCCAACTCGAGTATAGCTTCATGTATGACTTCATAGTGGCTGTGAGATGGCCTTTTATGTACTAGGAGTCATTGTTGATCTGACCCACTATATGCAGGTTGATCACCAGCCCCTCGGTTCATCGTGTTAGTTGACGAACCTGCGGGTCGGGATCATGGCCTTGATATTTGACGTGGATGAGAGATGGGAACCTATCAGAGTTATCAGTACCATTTCTGACATGTGCAAAATTATAGTTAGCTATGGGTGGCGCGCCGCATGCGCAGTTATGCAGGCCACTTGTTCACTCCAGCTGAGGGGTGTTTTTCTCCTGACACGACGATCAGCGGAAGATGTGGGTCAAGTTCAGCCCGACGTGGCTTCCATGACATAGATCAATTCCACACTTTCCCCCGAGAGGCTGGTCAGTGATGCACTGCGAATTGAAATAGGCTATCGGGCGATTCCATTACCATGTGTTGACTTCCTAAATGGTTGTATGGTTCGCCCTTTCTGCGGATCCTAGCGGCACCAAACACGATTCTACCAGACTGTGTTGTGTTCTGGGTTTAATAAGCAAGCTACTTTCCTCAGATACGAAAAACCACACAGTTAATTAGGTCGGTAACTCGATCGTAGAGTTGTAAAGAATAGTAAGGTACGTGCTCAGCTCTACTCATGCTCCGAGCGCCTCATACATGTGGCAGCTAAGATAGGACCCACCCAACACCTTTGACAAAGATTTGCTATTGGCAAGGAAAGCCTTGAAAAAGATTAAAGACTTGATTAAAGTCTCATTATACTATCGCTATCAACGGGGAATATACATCCTGACTCACTTGCGCCAGTTCGAGCCGCGCCACTGCAAGAACATGGTGGGGATAACACTGACACCCACCATCATAGCCACAGCGATACCCCCACCGCCGGCCCAACCAACATTTTCGAACATCTGGGAAAACCAGAAGGGACCGATGAATCCCCAGATCAGACGCACAAAGTTAATAAACACACCGACACTGGCCGCATCCACACGATAGCAGTCTACGGCATAGGTGATGTTTATGGTAGTGACAATTTGGTTACCAGCGGCAGCGATAGCCGCACCGATGATCGGGGTAATATTCCACTTGTTGCCAGCTTTGCCCAGCTGCACAGCAAAGACGACGATGCCACAGATACTCAGGGCGTGGCCGATGTAGCTCAGCCACAAACGGTACTCTGGGGCTGGACGTTGGCCAGCACGCTTCTGGCGGAGAAGCATCCACCGATCGGAAATCAATCCGCCGATCTGCTCGCCGATGACGGATCCGATGATAATAGACAGGAACTGTAGACCAACCTGCTGGCTGTTTAGGCCGAATTGTACGGGGTAGACCTGGGGGATCTCGATGGAGAGACAGATACTACCGAAGAGGAAGATCATGGCGTGGGCACAGGCCGGGATAAGCACGCAGGGCTTAGCGAAGTAGCTCAGGGGTTGGATAAAGTCCCAAAAGCGCAGGGGAGTAGGGTCAATGCGACGGAACTTGTAGATGTTCTCCTTGACGCTGGTGACCTGGTGAGGCGCGTTTTCGGTACGAAGGTACAACGATTCGGAACCGAAGAAGAAGTACACGATGAACTGGACACCATTGGTGATGGCCAGGATCCAGTAGATCCAGCGGTATCCAACGCGCAAGACGACAAAGCCGAAGATGAAGGGCGCAATGGGGACACCAATCGTAACCATCAAGGTCCAGTATCCCATGCAACGAGCGCGATCTTTCTTGAAAAAAGTCTCCGCGACCACGGCGCTACCTATCGCAGCAGCGGGACTGATGAAGAAAGAGGTGATGGCTCGACACAGACCCATTGTTCCGTATGAGTGACTCTCCGCACAGCCCACATTGCCGGCCAAGGCGCAGACCAACGAGATCAGGAAGATAGGTCGGCGGCCAAAACGATTGCATAGCGGACGCCAGAAAAGAGGTGCACCACCGAGCACGGCGATAAAGAGGGAGACCAGATAGCTAGTGCGCTGCAAGCTCACACCTAGGTCGGTAGCAATTTCGACGAAAGCCGACTGGATGGCGGCGGCGGTGAAAGGACCGAGCATCGCATGGAAGACGACAAGGGAGAGATTGACAGTTTTCTACAACCACATAGATTAGGCCCCATCTTCCCATCGTCGCAGAGGGTATAACTTACTCTCCACGTAGGCCAATTATAAGGGTCTGCATCATTCATATCTGGAATAGGATCCAGATCAAGGGTGCCATGGCGCGCGAGGAGATACTGACGATGCTCCTCAGACAGACCAGCGACCCGATCCTCAACGTAGAAGGGTTCATGTTTGCCGGCCTCGACGGCGGAAGGGGTGGCCGACCCCTCGACGGTGGAAGGGGCGGCCGAGGACGCCTCGACGTGAAGGGAATTGCCATTAACTTTCTCCATAGCGATGAAAGGGGAAAAAGACACGAGCCAGCGTGAAAGAAATGAATTATGGGGGGTGACAGTGCGGTCGCTACTTATAGGCCCCTACACGCGTTTCAATCAGAGAGTCGAGTAAGTCCCAAGCCTTGGGAGTAAACGACCCAGACTAGTAGTCCGGGGAACAAGTATTCTGGGGGTGGGGGCAAAAGAGGAGACTATCTCCACCGTGCCGGACTGAACCAAAGATCGAATTGTTGAGCGATTCAATATTGGCGGAGCCGATAAATCTAGTCAGCAATGGACTTGGGGTTAGACGTAGTGATTGGTGAAGGGGGAAAAGTAGCGGAAATGAATTTATCCCATTGTGGGGAGAGGCCCCCAATCATGCTCTAGTTAGGGGTGGAATGGCTGAGATACATGACTACGACACTTTTGCATCTGTAAACTTAGCATTTTCTTTTACACGGAATCCAGACTCTAGCTATTACTCCTTTACACCGAATATCTCTTACACTGGGAGCGGTAATGTTTATTCCCGCTTGACGTTTGTGGCTTACTTGGCTTGCCACGTAACTACATACACGGCCGGGAACAAAAAAGATAGAGACAGGAGAGTGTATCTTTGCCTGAAACAGGTCAAAGCTCCATTGGGCCGTGTGGGGAGCTTGACCTCACAGCAATCTTCATCGCCGAGGACTGGAAGGACTAACTATAGAGAACCGACTCGACTTCCACCCCACTATTGTGGGGATGCCCACATGGCTCGCTTTGTAAACCGGGGTAATTCTGGGGCTATACCGGAGTAGCTGAAGTCATGTGTTTACTTTTCGTTTAATCTGCAATTCAGAGTCGGGGCTATCCCCTACAGTCTACCTCGAACTAGAACTTGACTCGCAGCTCACCCCAATATCCCCTTGAATTCTGTTAAGACTCACCGCCTTTGCCCTCTGGCTTTCTCACTTCTTCATGTATCCTAGCTTCTACACACACACACATATCCATAGCTACAATCCATCATTAATCTCTATCTTTCTTTCCTCCATCTCATCAAATTCCATCACAGACAATCTCGGCCGGGCTTCCAGCCGGGCTAGTAATGTTATTCTGTGATAGATGGATGTCCGAGCACACTGCATTAGGCGAGCAGGTCAAATCTGCCACCACTTTGCCCTCAGTCCCAGAGGAAGTGCCGTAAATGTTATCGAACACAATGTTAGTCACGTTAACTTGCGAGGGGTACGCAGCACATTCGGTTGCATTTTCTGTCTTCGTGACGGGTCCTAGGCTGTTCAAGCTCATGATCGCCTTTTATACTATCCTCCCCAGCGCATGCCAATCCTAAGCAACATTGGCATGCGAGGGTGGAATGGCCATCTCTCCGCATTTCGCCAAGTGCCGAGCGCGGGGACGCGGAGTGAAGTCATATACTGTAGCTACGCTCTTAATCTGCAGGTGATCTTCTATGGTCGGGGAAGATTCTACCGTCTTGTGCTTGATGATTTGTGCGTGTTAAACAGGGTTCTTCCACCAATGAGATCTGCATGTAGAGAATGCGTTTATTTACATTAAGAGTGCCAATCGGATTCAAGTCCTAATCTAGTTGTCGTCGAGGATTGCCTATACTCAATACATCAGATTGATCTAGATTCATATACCAGTCGCTCTATGCCCAGTTGGGTCTATCATCCAGTCCATATGTCCAACGATGGAAGCATTTACAGCTTCTTGCCGGCCATCACCAAAGCAGTGATGCAGCTAATGTTGCCGGACCACCAGCTCACGGAGCGAAGGTAGGTAAGCCCTTCCGACTCGATATGCGAGTAACACAGGCTGTAAGCGACCCGCGACAGAGTGTACCATACGCCGATGGTGTTGATAGTCTCACGAGGAACACCGGCAACAACAGACAGCAGCACTGATTCTATTAGCATGCGACCGTATCAATTGATGATAAAAACTCACTAGCTGCGACAAACAGAGGATACCCCTCGACAGCATTGGCGTGCGCCGCCTCCTGACGCTTCAGCTTGTTCAGAGTCTTCTGGCTAATCTTGCCCTCCTTGACAGCCGCCTCGCCGTACTTGGACAGATCCTCACGAGGCGAAACATTGTGGTCGAGGCCGAGACGCATCTTGGAGACGCGGGGGCTCATCAGACAGTATGCGAAAGCCCAGTTGGCCACCAGGAAGCCGGCAGCAAAGTTAGGGGCGGATTCGCCAGGGGCGGCGCGGAGGCCGATTGTGCTGAGGATGGAACTGCCATTGTCAGCGGATTCTGGTCGCGGCGACGTGAGACTTACGACATGAGGGAAATGCGAGTTTGCAAGGATGTTGGGGATTGGGGCTAGGGAGTTCAGTTCTTCTATAACCGGATCGCAGATCGTCGCATGTGGGTTCGCGCCGAGGTCGATGAAGTCATTTTTGCCGATCTTCAGGTCGCTGTGTTCCCCGAGCGTGATGATCGCAATTGTTGCCATGGATACATTCTCCGGTTATTCCTCTGTCTCTGTATTGATTCGTTGAAATTGAAAGGTTGGGAGGTTGGAGATGGGGTGTTTTGTTTTCAAATGTGTTTCTAGTGATGCCTAGGTGTCGAAGGCAGAGAGGTTGAACAGCCAGGATATATTTCCAGTTTTGTTCCGTGATACCGAGGTTCTTCCATGTTTCCATCTGGGTAATAACTAACTTCAGTTGATAGGTTTCGATATTATATATCACTCCTAAATACCCTTTCATCCATGTAATGATACTAAGGTGCCAGAGAAAGGAAGTTTTGATAACTGAATGCTACCAATTCGTAATATTCGCAACCCTAGGAAATATGTACACGCCCAAGAATCGGAATCAAACCACTTCCCTCGCTTGATGCTCGACTTGGTGTGAGGACCCTTTGGTCGACGACCCCGCCGGTGACCCTGGATAGTGTTGACTGTTTGGCCGTAACATAATAATATCGGGCTCCTCGCGTCCGTGATGGTTTGAAAAGGAACCCTCGGACTCATCGGAGATACCAGAAAATCGATTATTGAGCAGCATTGAATGTCCTCTGCGGTTGACAACACTATTATTGGGAACGGGCTCGTTCTCGGAAAGAAGCTGTACTTCGACTGGATGGTCTTGAATGACGGGTACTCTTAGTAACTTGTATATGCAGTTCAATGCTGGTATCGAGAGGCCGTGAACGATGATCGAGAAGCAGACGAGCCAGTATACGACTGTCAAAGTTAGCTCTTTATTCCGTCACATAGCAAGGACATGATATTACCAGGTATCATAGCAGCGGTGAGATGATTAATCTCGGCGTCATCCTGACTTTCTCCAGGATCTGGAAGTAGTCTTCGAGCGTATTCAACATAAGCAATTGCCCCCACGCCTGCTCGGTTAGCAATGGTCATCTTACAAGAGCCCAGATGTACCTACCGATTGGTCCAAAATAGCCCATAAACAAAGCCTCTTTCCAGTTGCTGCATACTTTGGGCATGAATCGATATCCCAGCATAATTGCGGGGATGCGACGGAACAGTAATATCAGAATTCCCAAAGTGACCAGTCGTGAAATAGTGATCCCAGTAACAGTTGGCAGATGAAGCTGGTCCCAGGGCATACTGGCACCGATAAAGATGAATGTCCCGTAGTTTAATACGGTTTCGATGGTCGAATTGAAAGAATCATGGCGTGCCTCGGCCTCGGAATGATACAGTCCATCCCAGTTCAGTGCACATCCAGCAATGAAGCAGGCCAATGTCTCGTCCGAACCGAAACAACCGCAAGTCCCCACGACAAATAACTAGGAAAATTAGTATAATCTCAAGATAGAAAGACCAGGTCACGTACCCCGATAGCAGTCGGACACAAGAAAAAGCTCTCTTTATCAATCCATCTCCTGTATCGCTGTTAGTCACTTCGCCACCTCCAATTTTGCCTGGATTCCTCACCTCTTCGAAGCCAGATTTAAGCTCTTCCGGCTCACAAATCCCACAAACAACCCATATCCCGCCCCCAGGATGATCATATATAGAACCCCTTCAACAACCCAATGTGCCAAGGCACGACCAGCATTCCCTCCGAAACGACCAGTATCCATCTCCCCAATCCAGTCTCGCCTGTTCAGACTCTGACGAGGCGCGTCCGCATAACGCAGAATAGATATGGAAAGCAACAAGAATGGAAACCCAAATCCATCATTTCCTCCCGCCTCAGCAGATATAAATTCTCGCAGGTGTCGTCGGACATACTTGTCTGCAAAGGGGCCTTTCGCGATGGCCTGTGAGAGAACGGGGTCGATGCAGATGACACAGGATCCGATGATCAAAGCTGCCAGCTATCTGGGCATCAGTGATCGCACATTCAAAAATAGGGAGAGACGCACAAAGGATAGATGAGGAACCATAAGCATGATACAAGCTGACGTAGCCAGCCACTGTATTGTCATGAGAGGTAATAAACAGATTGTCAATTCGACCAGGCGTCGTCGTAGGTATTGTTTCGGCAGCTCATAACCCACTTTCACCATTTGGATTCCGATTACAAGCCGTGTTAACGCCTATGTTTATTAGTATATTCCATAGGTCTCCACGGGTAGAACTTCTATCACTCACATAGGCAATCTCCCCCTCTTCATTCCTGCCACTCCATCGACTCGGATTGATCAAGTTCGTACAGAACGGCCCTAATATAGCACCAATCACAAACGATGGCACTGATGGGTCAGTTAACATCCACCAGAAGAGACAACCGACTTACATGCTTCACCTAGGTACCATTTCTGCTTGACTTTGAGCGAAAGGAACCCAAATACTAGTAGAAATATGCCTGTCCAAGGTTAGGTCCATTGACTGACACAGACTGAGTGGAGGTCTTACCTGAGAATGTGAGAACCACATTGAAGTTGCTGATATCAAGGATAGGATGAAGCATCGTATTCTCGCAAAAGGCGAGAGGAAACAAACTACGATCGGTGAAGCATGGGGGTGCGGCAATTCATGGATCGATCTCTAGTAGTTTGTCGAGAGTGGTCTGTCCAGGAATCCTGGAGAGAATAGACAGTAGAGTTTCCGACGACATCAGCAGGCGTAATTGAATGGCTATCAGGCGCAGAATGAGTCTCAAGATGCCAGAATGATGTTATTTTGCTGGAAAGAATGCGCCCTTCGTCAGGCTGCCGTCAGAGCATGAGCGATCGCGATAAGAAGCCACGGACTTGGCAGGCTTGGCTGCATAAATCGTCGAGCTCAGGGGTTTGATATATCACAGGTAAGAACATGAGGTGCTATAATGCAGATTTTCGATTTGCTGGAGATGGAGTTACACAGGGGCGAGATCAATGAGGCCGAATACGCGTACAAGGGCGGCACAGCCAGCAAGGCCCTGAAATGTTGAATAGAATTTACTCTTCATGTGAGACGCTGAGCCCGTCAGCAAAGCCAATCGGATAACCTATGCCGAGCAGGCTTTTGCGCATAGCTAGAATTAGCTAGAAGCAAGTCAGAAATAGAAACAAATCAGGCCAGCATGCAATAACTTGCCTTCCAGACCAGCCACCAGCCCTGGTTATCCTTGATCGACAGGCCAACGAAGCTTGATACAATAATGTTCCCACCGTTCCTTGCGCAAAAAGCAAAACTAACCTATCACAGCGCGTATATGCAATGTCTCATGCCTGGGCTCCCGCCGTATGCATGGATCGACATTGCAGCCGCCTATCGACCATTATCGGTCCTATCAAGCAATCCAGGGCCAGAATGCGCCAAACAAGGGGTCAAGGCGTGGCGTTAGTTCAATGTTTCGAATTCGCCATTGCCGCCAGCTGGAGCGGCCCGAGCTGTGCCAATACTTTCTAGAAAGCTTGGCTTAATGGGAAGGAGTATAAGCTTTGGTTGACCATAATGAGAAGAATGAAAGTGATTGTAGACATTGTAACAAACCATCTAGAGTTACTAAGAACGATTAGCAGTCAAGCAGCTCTTTTGGCGGTTTGGACTACGGCTCATTCACATTTAAAATAAGCCAAAATCCCTCATACTCGTCACATTACTCCCTGTATGAGTGATTTTTTGCAACACCGAGGCAGGGGATTGCGTAGTAAAAGCACTCACATAAAAGGGAAATCAACTGCTCTAGTTTCTCCATCTTATTATTTTCAGTCTCTCATATTCTGAATATTGCATTTCATAGAACAAAATGTCGCCCATGAATCTGTTCTCCGAGCGACTCTCCGAGTCGAGCCGAAGTTGCAGCAATGTTTACGGTTCTCGGTTTGCTTCAGAGCACATGCCATGCAACAAGTTCCCTCAGGAGGAAATGCCGAAGGATGTTGCCTATCGAATGATCAAGGATGATCTAGTTCTTGATGGTAATCCAATGCTGAAGTGAGTTCATCCCCGTCTTATGAAAAACAAAATTCTAACAATTACTCAGTCTTGCTAGTCTCGTCACTACTTACATGGTTCGTGTTTTAAGTATCAACTGCTTGAAATACTCCTAACCTATTGTTCGTCCTAAACAGGAAGACGAAGCCGAAAAGCTCATCGCTGAATCATCAAACAAGAACGTAATCGACCACGAGGAGTACCCCAAGTCGGTCGAAATCGAACATCGCTGTCTAAACATCCTCGCCGACCTATTCCATACTCCGCAGGAAAATGGCAAAGCCACTGCGGTGGGCACAGCTTGCATCGGATCGTCAGAAGCAATCATGCTGGGTGTTCTGGCCATGAAGAAACGCTGGCAAAACGAACGTAAGGCACAGGGCAAAGACGCGTCTCGTCCTAATATCATCATGAGCACCGGTGTTCAAGTCTGCTGGGAAAAGGCAGCGAGGTATTTTGACATTGAAGAGAAACTGGTCCCCTGTACGGAAACGCGATTCGTGATCGACCCAGTCGAGGCTGTGAATCTGGTCGATGAGAACACTATTGGCATTGCTGCAATTCTTGGAACCACTTACACTGGACAGTATGAAGATGTCAAGGCGATCAACGATCTTCTGGTCGAAAAGGGTCTTGATACTCCCATTCATGTCGATGCTGCTAGTGGTGGATTCGTTGCTCCTTTTGTCAACGCCGATTTGACTTGGGATTTCCAACTGCAAAATGTTGTCTCGATCAATGTTTCCGGTCATAAGTATGGCCTAGTGAGTATCCATTGAGCTAATAATGACCGTCCATTGTTGACGATTTTTCTAGGTCTACCCTGGCATTGGTTGGGCTCTCTGGCGATCCGTTGATTACCTGCCGGCAGAACTCATCTTCAATATAAATTATCTCGGCGCGGATCAGCTGAACTTCACCCTCAACTTCTCTAAGCCCGCATCCCATATCATCGCACAGTACTACCAGATGATCCGCTTGGGGCGTAGAGGCTACACCGACATCATGAACAACCTAACCCACACATCTGACTACCTTGCGGATCAGCTCAAGGATCAGGGATTCATCATCATGAGCGATGGTGGCGGCCACGGACTCCCAGTCGTTGCCTTCCGCCTGGGCCCCAATCAGCATGTCTTCTTCGACGAGTTCGCACTTTCTCACAAACTCCGCGAGCGTGGTTGGATCGTCCCTGCCTACACGATGGCCGCAGACTGTGAGAAAATGAGCATGATGCGCGTCGTGGTGCGTGAGGAGTTCAGCCAGAGTCGTTGCGACAGTCTCGTCCATGACATTCAGTTTGCTCTTCAGGCACTGGCACAGCAGGAAATCCAAAACATCCAGCGCTACCACGCGTAAGTCTTCGTTGTAAAATACAAAGCAATCGAATCAGGCTAACAGCTTTAACCCTAGACTGATCCAGAGCCAGCTTGCGCTTCCGAAAACACTTTGCGTCGAGCAATCGTGTCTTCCCATCATTTCGGCCCCTGAAAAGACCACCGAGATCACTGTCGAGACCCGTGAATGTATTGATGCATAGTTTGATGTAGCACTAGAGAGAGAGAGAGAGAGTTCCATTAGACTCTGTGCATCCCCTTAACGGTGATATGTCAGAGTTGCTAGTGGCCGCTAGCAAATTAGGTATATAAAGTGCGAGATATATTTCTAATATTCCCTCGTTCTTCTAGCACGGCCCGTCCGTTCGCTAGTTCGCCTGTTTCCCTCGTAGTTTCATTCCTCTTGTAGTTTTACTAAACTTTTCTCTATTTTGTTACGTCTAGACCCGTTAAGCGTGCTAAATATTTCTAGGGAATTGATGCTCCCACCACCCCCCTTGCTACTCCCACCACAACTAACCTGAATTACTAGGCATATTATCCTAAATAGGCTTAGATCAATGAATCCACTCACCGCCTTATCTACTTCTTTTATAAGCCTGTGGGCCCGACTACCTACTTTTGATGGGTGGTCTAAGCTTCTATTTTTCTTATAGGCCATGAAATTGATTTCGTGACGGAAAAGGCCTGGGCATTGTATTTATCAGACAGCTCATAATCAACAGTATCTCAGGCAACAGCCGGCTCAGAAACCTGATTAGTATCAGGTACTGTCCATCGCGTGAGAGCATGATAACTAAATAGATATATAGTAACTTGACTTTACTTGCTCGAGCCAAGTACTTGAAAACCCGGAGTTATGCAGAATCAGTCCTCGATCTAGGCTCATAGATAAAGAAATATGCACCGTACACCCCACTGCCACCATACGCAGAGTCATCCTGCACGAGCTCTGCTATGAGTCGAAAACCGATTCGTTTATATAGTTCAGCTCCCTCTCTTAAAGCGTGGACGAAAATTTCTAACCCCATCTTATCCGCCTGGTCCATCCCGCTCTTCACTAATGTAGTGCCGACTCCTTTACGCTGGTTGTCCGGATGCACAGCAAGGTATTCCAGACCTGTTAACCCGACGCGTCAGACTAGGAAATATTTTACTAGAGTCGCACGTTATTGCACAACTTACTGATATACGGTGTCTTTGGCGTCACTTCTTTCTTAAGCGCGTTTACGCGATCCAACAGCTTATCAGCATCGTTATTAGGATCCCATATAACGGTCTCGGCAATCCGTCGAATCTCGGCCTCCTTCTCGGGCTCGACCGCGGGGACCTGGGCCTCAGGCCATATCGGCGTACCATTATCTAGGTTGATCTCATAAGACGGTGGCAGGCACCATCGAGCGTAGCCGAGGATACGGCCCGTCTCTGAATCCACTGCTTTCTGATGTCGTAAGGCCTCCCTGTTGTTCAACAGGTTACGCGGGAAACGCAGGGCTATCTGCGAAATGTGGTACTCGAGGGTCCGATGGCGCCAGGCCAGGACCCAGTGCGGGTCAGTCCAGAAGGCGGGAATGCTGTTGGCAGCTAGGGCGGTGCCATCGGCGACGCTGCATTGGGAGATAACAAGGGGAGCCATATTAGGTAAGGGATATTAAGAAGCCCGAAGCCTGAGGCAGTCTGCGGCAGAGAAAGGGCGAATAGTGTGTGTGTCAGAGCCTCGGAGCCTGCGCCTCTTAAGGATATTTCAGGCGAAGAGACTGGTGGGTGAAAAGTACGTCGGTGCCTTATTTACCGAAATCCGGTGGTCGGTCCAGTATTTCGGCAACCGACGAGGGTACGCGTGTACATAGTACTTAGGACCATTAGCCCTGGCTTAATTAAGTTAGACTACGCTATGACAAGACTCATGTTTTCTTTAATGTAAAATTTCTCAGCAACGAAACTTCGTGATTACTGCTTCATTTCACGTAACTCATCGACTATCAACTGATTGCCCCCTTAGGGTACACACTTAAGGAGCGATGATAGTCTGTATACCCGGTCTACCCATTTCAGCAGCCGTATTAAACGCAGCCTCAAATTGCCCCAGTGAGGATGAGCCAGCCGTCTGAATACCTCTAGCCTGACCAATTTTCAAATACCCAGCCTCGGCTAACTGAATCATGAATCTCATGTCCTGCTTTGTGTACATGAATTTGCACTTGAGTGTGATATCATTTTGGAACATCGCCATGATAGGCAACGTCAACTCCATAAATACTCCCATGAGGCTTACTCGCCCTCCGCGCCCCAATGCCTGAATGCAACTGGTGAATCTGTGCTTTTAGCTGCTTCTTCGGGGGATATGTCGAAGAACACATCAGCGGGACCAAATTTGGTCAACTCTCGAACATCTTGAGCCACGTCGCCGGTGATCTGGACTGTTCTGATTCTTCTCTCCGGGCTGAGAGATTTCACCTTCTCCAGTGCATCGAGCTTCCGTCCCACGGCGATAACTTACGCTCCCATGGCTAGTGTGGCTAGAACGGCGGCACTGCCAAAGGCACCCGTCGCTGGCGCAATAATGACCTTTTCGCCAGCCCTGATGTTTATTCTGCTTCATTCGCACCAAAAGCCCGATTCAGCAATTGTCGGCTTGTGGGAGTCCGCAGAACCCGAGTGAATGTGACAGAATGCAATATTTGTGTGGGTCGTACGGATATGATGGGCGACGTGGTAATAAGCACAGAACATGGATGCTCGTGTGTTGACTCTGTCGCGTATGCGTTTGAATAAATATGGATGGGCTGAGAAGCTTGGCCTCTGCGATCGCAAGGTAGTCGCCCTCTCAGAGATTGACCAGAGAGTCTGGTATAGTCGCGGTGCACAACCGATAGTACTTGTGTAGTAGGGACTTCAGCCATGATACTCTCAAGAGGCGGAAAAATTGAACCAACAACGTCAGGTGTGGCAGCCATGATGACGTGATCAAACAATATGGAATTCGTTTAAAAGAACTAAAGACTAATTTTAAACCCTTTGCCGCTACGACGATAGGGAAAGGTTATTCGGGGGTCTAGACGTTTCCCCCGGTTTAAGAGGGCTTATTCGTGGCCGAAAAATAGGTGTCGAGTCGTCTGTCGATTTAAAGGTAAGAATTGATAGCCTTAGGCGAAGATAAGGAGAGGATATAAAGGTAAGAATCGATGGCCTTTTGATGTAGCACTATAGACTATAGACCAAATTGTTTATAAGACTGTGAATTGTGAAAAAAACCAAAACTCCATTTCGGGTATAGTTGAGATTATCATTAAACGCCTTTCTATCAATTCCACTGGATGCGCTGCACGCTCATGAGATGGAGGGAAGGTCTCCAAAGAGGGTGTTATCCCATAACCCCGTGCCGCCGGTATCCAGACCGTCGAACCAGCCACCCAAATCCATAGGCTGTATCTGTTAGCACAAGTCCGTATCCAAATGGAAGGGGAAAGGGGAATCTTACCGTAAAATCACCATAGTCCGTCGTCAGAAGAGAAGGAAGATCAAGTTCAAGAGAAGATGCAGATACCGGCGTTGTTCCGTCAGGGACCACCGGGGTCTTCCACAGATCAGCGAGATTCCATAGGCTCGGATAAGAGTAGCTTACCTGTGCGGGCTGGTTCTCTGCAAAAGCGAGCGCATCGGAATACGAAAGACCATTCAATCTGCCTCTGCAAACTCGAACGGCCTTCTTGGAAGAAGCCTCGACCTGGGACAGGGGGTCCTCGCCCCTGATACGGGACTTGACTGAGGCAAGGATGATACTCAAAAAGAAGTAAGGCTTGGAACCCGTTCCAGAGGCCCGGACTCGTCGACCGAAGTCGTGAAGAGTACGTTCAACTCCATCTAGCATCACCGTCCGCTGTGACTGGACCATACTCATCAATACGCTAGAGTTCATTCCTTCCATTGCTGAGTCTGGGTGACCCATTTCATGGGCTTGGAGGGAGAGTTCCACGCAAACGGTGCAGGCTGCATGGAAGATTTCGTCGCGGAACATGCCAATTCCGAGTTGTGTGATGTGCGGATACTGAATCGCAGCCGGTGTCGGTGGAAGCTCCATCAGCGATAGGATCTCAAGAGATCCTTCCAGGCAGATCTTTCGAGAGTAGGAGCATTTCGGTAGTCGTACAACGCTGAGGGAGAAGGGTCGGTGGAGAGCCAGGAGGAACTTGCGCATGATGAACATGTGAACCGATTGAGCGAATTGATGGCGTGTAGCATCGGAGGGGTTTATGCTTGATGCATTGTCTTCGAATAGCGATGTAGCATGCTTCACAAAACGAAGCATTTCTTCGCCCATTCGCAAGGCGTCGTCGTATGAGAGGTCGAATTTCAATTTGTTGATCTTCTTTGCAATTCGATATCGCAATGGTAATGATTTTGAGAGGAGAGTCTGATAGAAGTTCCGAGTGTATGTCGCCGTGCTGAGAGGAGCTGGATTGCTTTCCAAGCTCTCGACCAAATCGGTATCGTCCCAATTTGAAGGTGCATCACAGTCGCATTCGTCAAGGTCAACTGACGGAGTAATACCTCGGTCCAGGCAAATCTTCAGATCCAGCTCCATGATCGTCGTCCAGACTCGACGGCGCATCTCATACCAGAATGGGCGAGCGCCCTTTCGGAATCGTGTTGGGTCGCGATGCAGACCCATTGTCATTGCTGAACGGATGAGCGAACCTGATGATGCCCAGGCTACATCTCCATCATTGGCAACCCCGAGACGGGCCACCAGCAAGAGAGTCTGTGTCTGGATCATCCGCAGGTTAAGTTCTGGACTCACAAAGGTGCAGGAGACATAGGATTGAACGCCCATAATCCATTTCATGGCTGGTGTTTGGTAGGTCTCACGAGCTTCGGCCTCCATGGACATATGGAAACAACTTCCTGCCGCCAGAACTGCGAGTAATTGGGCCACAAATGCCACGTCGGGCTTTTGAGGGTTATCCCAGTAGTCAAAATACTGCTTCATAAAAGTCGGGATGTGCAAAACTCGAAAGGTTGTCTCGAAACTGTCCAGATAAAGCTGAAGCAGCTCGTCCGCGACGTTTCTTGCTGGTACCATTTCGTTTAAGTTGAAGGCCTGGTCTTTGAAAGCTCGCTGATGGTCTGAACTCTCGCGAGACCAGAGCTCACATTTGAACTTCTTCATATCGTGAAGTTCCTTGTCTTTGTGGCACTTATGGCCACGTCGTAAGAATGAACCGATATCTTGGAACTATACCTGGTTAGCAATCATTCAAATTCAGTGTTCGGTTCAACGTACAAAAGATACGGTTGTGGTATAGTGACTGCGCCCGAAATATCGAGTCTTGCCCCTTTTGCCTCGGAAGCTGGAGTCTGGGAGAAAGCGCACACGGTCCTCCACACCAGCTGCATCGGAACTATGCTGGGATGTGCAGATATCGGAAGTAAAATCACCCACTGATGTTTCGGGTGTTTGGAGAGCATTCGGCTTCGACAGTGCATGTTCCAGCGTTCGCAATCGATTCCTGAGTTCATGCAGCTCATCTGAATGGGTGCGTTTAGAGATGCGACTGGAACCTGTCTTAGGGCCCATTTTGGAGTCAAAGACAAACATCCCGCCATTGCCAGTCTGGTCGTCCGAGCCACTAGGCATCCGCATTCGAGATGATGGCGGGGACATTTGGCGGGAGGGTTCTAGAGCAGCCCCTGGCTGTGGCCCAACGAAGACGCATGAATCTGCCGTTTTGGAGCGAACACATTGTCCGCACGGAAATGAACGATCGCACTTCAATTTCCGCCGACGACACTCAGTACAGGAGAGTGGGGGCCTCCGCCGGCGTTGGATGACTTTGGTGTCCCCCGTCTCGCCCGAAGACAGCGACTCTCGATAGTCGGCCATATCGCTTCCTTGTTAATTTGATGTTTTGATTCGCACAGAACTGCCAGTCACGACGTTTGAGTCGTGATCATCAAATGCGCACTCAAATCCGATGACGCAATAGCGATTTCGGGGTTTTCGCAAGAACAGAACGTTGGCCGCTTTCTTTATTTGACAGCTCTTCTCATTTTGATCGGCCTCACACAGACATTTGACCAGGGACAAAAACCAGAGAGCGAAAGGATGAGTAGATATGCGACGCGTGGTGGGGCTAGTAATTCACCGGCCTCGGAGTTACTAGATCCGGTAATAATGCCAAGCTCACTCTCGTATCTGATTGATAAGCCTGCAAGAAGATCCATCAAAGCTTGTCTCTGACTTACGCATCCTTAGTGTCGCACAAAGCTCGGCTAGACTCCCTGTTCGAGTGTTTCATGGTATTTGTGTTTAGTTAGGTAACTCTGCCCCATTTGATGTGACCCGGTGATCTTCATATTCTCATTCGTGCTGCTCACAAGTCATTATAGTCGAACTCTATAGTTCAAGTACCTTGTTTTAGAGATTCTTAGAAAACAGATTCCGTAATTTTTGTGGGCTTCTTTTTCTCCTTAAAAGCACACACTGGGAACTGAACCAGCGACGAACGAGTCTATCTTTCTAACCATAACGGTAGCTCTTACGCAATCTGCAGGAATTCGAGATATGAAACTATTGAAAACCAATTCGCAGCGGAAAGACCGACCGATCCCTTTCATCGCGTCTTGTTTATCTATGGCAAATATACTCCACACTCAGTCTCCGATGATGAAAGTGACCATGCTGAGCTGCTTCAGATCTTGAATAGCCCTGCCTGGTGAAATATTGCAAGTCGCCATGTTATAATTATTGGATGAGGGCGCTAGCGTCAAGACCCAGGCAGCTAGGCTCTTGGCCACTCGGCAAGTTTCACTTAATGAGTCATTTCAAACCTTTCCAGAGCAGTTACAAGATGGCAACAGGTTCATGAAAGTGGCAGCCGCGAGGGCTCTAAGCTCTCAGTCAACTCTACTTGATGATACAAGGCGCAGTATAGTCAAATACTCACATTGTTATGATGATTCCGTCCGCGCTAAGATCAAGAATCCCCTGCAGTGGGAACCGGGGCCAGATGAAAGCTTTTCCTCGGTCTATTAAAGAATCCTGCCGATCGTATTTGATCCCATGCCACTTGATTTGAATGACGAGAACAAGGAGGCTTGGGTGTTTGCCCTACATGCCTTGAAACGCCGTTCTGATTTACCAGGTGACGTCCTTCAAGCCATGGCATGTCTATTGCATCGGAATGCCTCACTACGGAGCAAATTCATGTCAATCTTTGACGATCAACCAAAACTTCCTGAAAAAATATCCGAGATTGCTGTAGTATCGATGGAGTCGAGGTCGACAGGAGGGCCTGAACAAGACATTTTAGAAAACCACCCTCAGTTCTACGCAACGCTTCTCACCAGTCGTTGTACGTCGAGTTTCAAGTTCTTACTTGAGAGTGCCCTTATGCCCATATTATTTGGTATGTTGCGGATGGGATGTCATGTCTCAACTACCCAGGTGGCATTCAGAAGCTCCCAATTCAAGACATGGAATATATTAGGAAGGATGATTCGAAAGGCAAAACGAACCGGGATCCCAATGGTAGGCGGAAATGCGGCAGAAATGTGATGAGTCTGTACACGTGAGTTAATCTTCTGGATTGATCAAGCATCCTATTCTCTTGTTAACTGCTTCGATTGGGGCAATTTATGGTTCAAGTGTGTTACAATCTACATAGCGCATATCTCCATGCAGTCTTAGACGAGTTTTGTATAGTTCCGTTCATTGTTTCCGCCCACCAGTGGCTTGCTATTCACCTGGTAACAAGAGACAACCGAAATTTACAAAGAGAACTAATTGACAGTCAACACTATCAGCAAGGCGAGCACGGAGGGTCACACGGATGTTCTGTTCAAGGTCAATGCCATCCTGGGGCTCAGGATTAAAGTACACAATGCAATGAGGGCAATCATGATGGACATGGCTGGAAGACCGATTGTTCCGGGTCACGAAGCAGCAAATATTCTTGATATAGAGTACCGTCGATTTCCTTGTATTTGGGGAGGTCAATACAAAAGGTCTTTGTTTTCACGCTACATCATCCTTATCATGTCGACACCATATGCTCATATCCTCTGGCGCTCTTTCTTTCGCAAGTCACTTACCCAATATCAAGGAGCTGGAAGAAAGGCCTACATTCACAGATCAGACTCGGCAGTTTATGAATCAGCACAAAGAGACCGTCACATGCCGGTAGATGAAGACTTATAGAACAAGCAAAGATGTCGAAATGAGTCAGAATTGTAGCGTTGTATTCGAATTTTGATTCGGTGAAGGGTTCAATCCCATTCAGGTATCATATAAGGCCAGCCTATTTGACTGGTCACTGGAGATGGGAACGCCAAGTGTAGATTAGAGGTAATTGCCCTTGGTGAAGCGAGAGCTGTAGTCGCTTGCTTTATTGACCATTTCCCGACGCTTCGCATTGGAGATCTTGGATGCGACTGCCATGTCCTTTTCACGATCAAATGCACGCGCACTTGGATCGTCGTCCTCCTCCTTGCGTGCTTCGGAACTTTCGACGCGACTGTTCTTCCCACTCTGTTGCTGTGGCAGTGTAAGTTGAGTCCCATGAGCCAGAACACGTAATGGGCACTCACATTGTATTTTTTGATCCTCTCCTCCATGGACTTATCCCGGGCTGTGGTGGAGGCTTTGGGTTGCTTGTCACTGGACGGTGCGCCAACTCCCATCACAGCGTCTCCCAAGCGTCGCATCCTCTCCTCTGGTGTTTCCACCCATGACGAGTCAAGTTCTTTCGAGCCTCCCGAGCGGGCAGAGCGACCGGTATTGAACTTCCGACTCCGAATCTGTGTAGGATCGATCTTGCTTGCCCAGTCGCTCCCGTCGGGCGGTGCCATCATCCACTCATCTCGCTTGCTCTCCTTCTCTGGGGCGATCGAAGCTGGTTGAGAAATCTCTACGGGTGCCACTGATGTGCCGTCAGGAGGAGGTAGACTGGGTCCAAAGTCGTCGTCGCTTTCGCTGTCGCTGTCTGATCCGTCAGATGCAGGCGCGGTCTCGTGCTCGGATTGCGCCGACGTCGGGGGCATTGCCGGCCCCATTACTCTCTTTTTGGGAGCATTGGAGGCATCGCCATCCTCTCCGTCGAATTTGCGCTTCTCAATCGGTTCCATTGGAGGTGCTCAAAGAAAGAAAAATAGCAGAAGCAGAAGAAAGCAGAAGACAACGGAGCCGCTATCTTATCTCCCTGATGTCATTTTGCGGTGAAGGGGAGATCTGGAGTCCGGAGCTCCGCTACTTGCAACGCGTCCCTGCCCCGCCCTCATCACCATCACTCATCTTGGGTTATCTGTTATTTGTTATTCGCTATTGCCCCTTGGATCCACTCTAGATCTTGCTAGATCTTGCTTCCTTCAAGCTTCAGTGCCGCTGGACGGAGTCCCGAACCATGCCATTCGCTCTTTGCGCTCACCGACGATTCCACTAGAGCATGGTATATTCACATTTACGACCACGAGTAGAACATGGGTGGCGAGCTTTCACCGGAGGAGCTTCCACAGCCCCAAGAGAAGCAATCTGGAGCATCTGAACACGATACCTCGAACTTCCCCGCATCCTCATCCTTATCAGCTACCGGTCAACAAGACACGAGCGACCAACAACAGTCCTCCCATGCCGCGGGGCACTCTGAATCCTCTCCTCGCCCCCGAAGATTCCTGGCACAACCAATCGAAACCTCTTCACGCAGCTCTAAAACTCGACCAACCCCCACTGACATTACAGAGGATCGTGAAGATGCCCCTTATACCTCCTCAACAAACACGGCGCAGTCAGATGAGAACAAGCCCCGTCGACGTTTTTTGCCGCAACCTATTGAAACAACAACGAAGTCAAGCAATCAGAGATCTTCGTCAGGATCACAAACATCAGAGCAGAACATTCCGGGCGGCCCAAGACGCTTCAAACCCGACCTAATTGAAACAGACAGGCGCTCCGTCAAAGGGAACCCGGAAGAGCTTCCCCATGCATCAAAGTCCCCGGGGTTGAGGCAGGAATCGTGGAGAAAAACGTCCCGGCTCAGTCCCTATCGCCCTGCCTACACAGAGCTACCCGAATCCAAGTTCTCATACGCAAGTCTCCTTCGCCGTCAAGAAGGACGGAGGCATTCATTCCGAGTTCCTGAACTGCCACCAATCGAGTCGAGTGGCAGCGAGGATTCTGATGAGCCGTCCCATTCACCAAATTCATCATCCTCTCGCAAATCCAGATCGTCACAGAAGTCTACCGGCAATGTCAAGCCTGAAAAGCCTGAAAAGCTTGAAAAGCCTGAAAAGCCTGAAAAGCTACGCAGAGAGAGTTGCGATGGCGAGTATTCAGAGTACCTACTCACTCTAGCTGCTCGCTCAGCTCAGAAACAACTCAGAGATCAGGCGCTAGCCGCATTTCCCAATGAACAAGTTTACGAGCCCGTCGATCACTTTGATTTCGCTGTTGATGACGAAGAGAGCCAGTCGGAAGATGATTTAAAATACCCCCAGAAACACCATCTTAAATCTCGACGACAATCATCAGCTGATCTATCCTGGGAACTCGAATACATGCGTCATCACAAGGAAGAGGCGGAAATGCGTCTCCGAGCGATGGTCAGCTCGCAGAATCGAAATAGAACCTCTGCTGGGTCTCAACCTACCCTGAAAGCAGAAGGAAAGATAAGTCCACCGATGCTTGGAGAGGATATCGTCTTGCCTCAGAGTTCATCCCCAGACGGGTCGATGTGCGAGAATACCACTGTCAGAAATGGCTCATCACAAGATCCGTGTCATGATTGCCGCGGCCTTTGGTGCGCCGACAGTCGACCAGATGGCGAACGAGGCGCCGGCCTCTGGATGGGCACCTGCCGCAAAGGCCAGAGCGGAGACGAGCACTCACACCCATTCTCCGGAATCATGACGCCAATGCCAACAGACCTCGACAGACTTTCGCGCTCATCCACCTGCACGAACCTACACGGCATGGCAGATCAATCCTCCCCGCGACTCGACCTTCTCACCATTACATCCAAGTCCATGGAAAATGAATTTCACGATGGCTTTGTCACCCAAATCTACAATTACCTCTCACTGGGCTACCCCTGCATCGCCCGCTACTACGACTACGAATTAAGCAAGATCTCAGGAATCGCGGTTCAAGATCTTAGACGTGATGATCTACACACAGACGCTAGAGGATACGTCGTTGCTATGGAAAGTGATCCCAATACGGCGTGTACCAGATGGCGAGCCCTTCGCCGGTATATCCGCGAATGGGCCCGTCAACAACCAATTATTGCAGAAGATGACACAGGGCACGATACAGGGCTTGAGTCTTGGGGGATGCCGGAACGGCGAGGAAGTTGGGCAATTTGAATCCTATTTTCTTTTTCTTTCTTTCCTGTATCTAAGGAACGCATGCATACCCAGCGTGTCGATATATCACTTGCACTTCAAATTTCAGGCTCCATCCGAGGCTGGCTGTATCCTTCAACATCCGGGATTCCCAATTCGGGCTCATTACTACCATAAATATATATCATTGTCCTATTCCTGGGAGTTAAAGGTTAACGCATGAAGTGAAATAGGTACGCCATCTCTCAAAGTTGGTATCACCCTCTCCATTGATCGATCGATTCAATGACCCTAGTCGCGAAGATTTATTCGCATATATAGAAGCTTCCTTAAGGCTGCCTCTCAATAGGAGACGGTATTCCCTTTTTGGAGATATCTCGTGACTGCACATGTGAATGGTCAGTATCCTTGTCGTCTCGAAGGACTTACGCGACACCTCACTGCCCCACCTAGCAATCTGCCATCACCTGATACAAAGGGCCGTTGACCAGAAGCCTTTTTTCTTCGCTTTGATCGTCTCTTAAACTACAGATTTAGTAACTTCATGGCGCTTCCTCTTCACGTTTCTCCCTGTCGAGGGTATAAAACTGACCTGCTACACCATCCATCCTCGCACCTATCCTACAGGATTCGAATTGAAGGTCCCGTCGCTGCTATACAAAAGCTTCTACCAGACGCATCGTGGGAGTTGGACACGAGTTCTCCAATATTTCCACAACCGGCAGGCCTGGAGTTGGCCAAAGTTGCACACAAATATATCTACGGAAAGGATCCTTCGCCGCACAGAAACGATGCTCTTGTTGTTCGAGACGAGCATCTGGGGTGGGTATCAGGAGACTCCGAAGCCAGGCAAGTATAAAAACATAAAAATAGAGAACCAGATAATGTTGGGGTTTTCAACCTCCGCTTGTGATGGTGTATATGTCACTGACTTGGATGATATTCGATTAGAGATATTGATTATTACGGTGTGACATTTGATCACTTCGTACCAACAGATGATACCAAGCCCCAAGTGTTACAAATCACCTTGTTAGAACCCAAGGACAACGACGTATGTACCAGGACTGTCTGTATCTTATTCGAAGCTAATCTTTGGACAGAAAGTTTTAGCAGTACTAGGATGTTGCGAACAGAAGGTAGGAAGCCATCGTTGGAAGGTGAATGATTCTGTGGACGAAAGAACCAAGAAGATCCGAGATGATCGAAATCGTGAGATTGTGGAGAAATGGATGGATAGTCTTGAATTTCGACCCCCTGATTACCTACACTCAGTTGGACCTACTGGATATAGGTTGGGCGGATATGATTGACTCTACTCTGGCGGTTTTATCGCTTGTCGACATAAGCCGCCTGTCCTTGTATTTACTGCTGCTTAAATTGTTGTCAAATATAACTTGCAATGCCTCTGAAACAACCCCGAGACGATGGATCCAGCAACGCAGACCCGGATAAGAAATTTTGGTGACGAGTGCTAGGTTAATTGAGCTCCTCTGATTTGATGTATTCTTTCCGAATACCCCTTGTATATCGCCCCTTGTAGATCGCTACGAGTTAATACTTCACCACTTTGTACGACTAAATACGCTTAATTTATTGGTCTACTCTCGATTCAGTTACCTATATACCAGGCGTGTTGAATTTAAAAGACTCTTCCTTCGAAAGCTCGTATCCTTCAGAGGCCAATGTTTTAAAAGCGCGCCATCTGGGTATATGTTATCTAGTGGCAGTGCTCTGTAACGGCATGAATGTAGAGAAAAAGGATGGAAAAAGCACGTATGACAGATGAATTTTATATATACAACACCAGCGCATAGATGGTTCAACAATGTAGATATGTAATTGATAATTGTGTTGGTAGTTAGAAAGCAGTCTCGGCTCAAGCTATTTACACACGATGTTTTTTGTCTGCTTTACTGGTTCAATTCCACGTAGTTGGCCGGGAACAAACCCTCCGCGCCATTGTACTTTCCATACCACCAGTCATCATCGGGGAATTGCTGTATGTGAAGTTTAGCTATTTTGCCACGGGAAGGTAAGGTTTGAACTGGGAGAATGAACTTACAATGTCCTCAATCGTGGCATGCTCAGGGAAGCTGAGTTCGTTGTCCTCTGCGGCCTCGTAGTCGTATATGGCTGTAGCAGTATTGCCCTTGGAGCTGGGAGCTGCGGCCGGTGGAGGGGGAACGGCGGCAAGAGCAGGAGCAGGTGTGGGCTCATGCTCGGGTTCAGGCTCAGCCTCAGCCTCAGCGAAATGTCCCTGGTCATGGGAATCGGTCTGCCCGTCTTCCACAAGCTCCACGTAGACGGCAGGGAAGAGACCAGATTTACCATGAACATTCGTTCCCTGCCACCAGTCTTCGTCAACTTGCAGAATCTGGGTCACATATTCGCCCTCGCGAAGTTCAATCTCGTTGTCTTCCCCAATCTCATAATCGTATTTCACCAAAGCACGCAGTCCATCTTGCAACTGGTCAGCAACGGTAGCCTCCGCAGCAGCTCGGCCAATATCATGAGTGTCGTCTTCCAGATCCTGTTCATCAGGAATAGCCTCCTGGAGACTCTGGATGGGCAAGGCGGGGGGCGGCGAGATCTGTTCATCATGGGCATCGGCCACCTCTTCATCCGCGCCTCGGCCAACAGGCATAGCGACTTGAATGGGTGAGCTCTCGCGCACAGGTGGGGTAGGGGGAGTGGGTGAGCGGGGCAGCGGCGGGGGAGTGGGCAGAACTTGCTGGGCATCATGCTCAGTCTCGGGCTCGGGCGGTCCAGTGGGCAGTCCAGGGATGGGGACAGGACGACTGGCTTGAGGAACAGGAGGGGCAGGCACTTCCGCGGGAGTTGAGGATGCAAACTGATCCCGAATGCCTCCAACGTGGGATGAAGGTTCCGGGGCCTCTGCTTCTTGGGATTCAGCAGCTCGGGCGTCCACGGTCTGTGGAACAGGCTTGTCCTGAACGGTCTGCACTGTGGCCCATGACTTGCCGGAATATCCACTCTTCCATTCGCCTTGTCCACTAGGCTGGCTCTGGATAGGCTGCGCGTCAGTGGGAGCGGGAGCGGAATCGGAAGTGGAAGTCTCTCCACGCTCTCTGGCTTTGCGCTCTGCCCACAGCTGAGCTGGGGTCTTTCCTCCCTGGTTCGCAAAGGTTCGGCTGGCGGCACCGACTGGCGCAGCTGCGGCGGGTATGCTAGAGCTAGTGGGAAGAGGTGGCTTCGTGCCGCCAAAGGAAGGACCCCCACCGAACTTGTTAGCAACCTTGGGCTTCGGGAGAGAGGTCAAACGCTCAGACTCCTGGTGGCTCACGGCGGGGCGTTCAGGGAGAGAGACTGGCTCATTTCGAGAGACTGGGCTAGGCGCTGCGGGGGAGACATCACCAGCACCTTCGGGCTTCTGGACTCTGGCGCGAATGGCGGCAATATCAACCTTGCCGACGGGTTCGTAAGATCCCTTCACAGGTGTCGGGCGATCGTCTTGTGTCCGGCCAGACTCGGCAGCCTGCCTCCGAATTGCGGCAATGTCCACCTTGCCGATCGGCTGGTAGCCACCCCGGACGACATCACCGCGGTCCTCGGAGGCAGCGGGAGCCGGCTGGCGAGCAGGAGTCTGGTTCTCATCCTTAAGCTGTTGCAGGTTGACCCGGGTGGGCTGGTACGCAGGCTGAACCTTCTCAAGTTGAGTGCGAGTCACCGGAGGTGCATCAGCACCCCAGCCATCATCGTCGACATTGGAAGTAGTAGTAGGCTTGGGGCGCGGGACAGGTGTCGGCGCAATGCCTCCGGACCTGGTGGGAGTGAAGACGGGCTTGCTGGCAATGGGAGGTGGGCCAGTCGGTTTCGAGCCGGAGGAAATGGGAGCCTGAGAATCGGCGGAGTACTTGGAGCCGGATGAGTCGCCCACTCGCTGGATGATGCCCTCGGGGGTCAGGTGGCCTTCCGCCCGAGCTGTAATCTGGACATGATATCCCTAAACCGAGATGTTGTCAGTATGGCCACAAGTTGCGGGGGGAGCGCCGGATCTTCTCACATGTAGGAACTTGGACACGCTGGCGAGATGGCTGGTAAAGTAACCTTTGGTCCGTTCGGGCACACCTTCGCCGCACCACCCGATGAGGACGTTCTTGGGCAAGCCCGAGTTGGGGTCAATGACCTTGACATATGCGAATTGAACTCGCCCTTCTGAGAACTCCTCAATAAGATCCTCCAATTCACCATCTGCAAGAACTGTCAACAATGGTTTCAACAGACATTACGCCATGGGCAACTGACCTCCCGAGGTCTGAACCTTCAGCACACTCTCTTTATTCCCGGAATCCTGCTGAAACGCGTTGACCAAGGGAGTCGAGACTGAAAAGACGACCCATTGGGCGTATGTTTTGGACGTAGGGTTTAGCGTCGCGTTTACCACGGACTGGTAGCTTCTGGATATGGAGGGGCCATTGGCTGAAAGGTTAAGAGAAGCCATGGCTGGGAGAAAGAGGGGAATATTAAAAGCCCCAGTACAGACTGACGAAGTATATGGTCAATAACCCGTTTTGGAGGGGAGTGGAGGGGCCAGCGTGGGAGCTCGGGTACACAAAGGGGGTGAAAGGGAGGGGGAAGTTGACGTAGGTGGGGAGAAGGCACTCACAAGCAAAGATCGAAACCAGAGGGAGAGGTTGGGAATGGTCAAGGAAGGTTGAAAAGAAAGTGAAGGTGAATATAGTCGGTAGTCAGAGGTGAGATGGAGGAGATCTGAAATGACAGTGACAGAATGACGGTCGCCTGGGAGGCCGAGGGGGGGTCGGTCCACTTGGAGCTTCACGTCATCACTAAGCTTCAAGGCGGTCTGGTTCAAATATAGAGACATCCTAGCCTGCGAAATATTCCAGAAAGCTTGAACACCTAGAACTAGGATCAGACTTGGTCATCTAGGAAGCTCTTATTAATATACTACATGTTACATAGCTCATAGTACATAGGACGAGCCCAGTCTGGATGTTATGAGTGATGGAGATATAAGGTGTCAAGACTGTCTCACTGCTTGAGGGGTCTTGTGAAGCGTGATAGCTCTAGAACTATGGCATAGTTGACAGTTCCAGAGTAAACTATGCTCCGATATTATCTCCAAGATCCATTCTCTCAATGTGACCTAGCAAGGCAATATGTTTGCTGCAAGTCACGGGCTCCACTGCGACTCACCGGTGTGTGGATACACAAGGGGCAGAAAAATATAGTTCCCTCTTCCTCTCTTCTCTGTCCTCCCATTATGGGCCAATAGACCTTTCCTTTCCTTCCGTCTGTACTCCCTCAATCTACCAATCTACCCTCCCTCATTCCCTTTTCGACGTACGGGTTACGGAAAAGAAAGAAGCCATGGGGTCTTCCGAGTCCGACAAGCTCGGTCTTGATCTCAATGCCACCTCCACTCATGACTCCCTCCAATCCCTGGACAGCTTCGACAGCTCGGCGAGTTCCCCCGTTTGCGAAGACCCAGATTCCCCAGACGACGCTCTCCTGCCTCGAGACCAACAACAGAAGACTGCTACCTACGATTATGCCTACGAAAAATCTATGAGTCACGCCGAAGCCAAGCTCTTCTACCAGCACCACCAGCTGTCCTCGAAGAGCGGCGATAATACCCTGCCACCCAGTCCGGCGCCCGCGGCGCGTTCAGCTTCAGATCACGAGGAGAAGGCGATGGCCTCGGACCTGAGCCCGAGGCAAAAGCACCAGACACCTCGCAAGAGTCCTATGACGACTGCAGCGGAATGGAACTTGGGTCCCTCATCTTATCATGGAGCCGACGGGATGCACCCCAGCGAGGACAGCCACGACCATCTGGCCGACCATACGGCGCGTGCCCATGCTACCTCCTTGGAACCTGCTCAATCTGCGCAGACAAACCAGGGGCCGTACTTGTCGGCAAACGAGAATCTTCAAAGCACCGGTCTAGGCATTGGCATGTCCCATGGGGCAGGGTTTGCGCCGGGTGGGGACGCCGTGACGTCCGAGTTGAAGGCTATCTACCGCAAAATCAAGGGTCTTTTGGATAGCCGATCGAAATACATGGCGATGTCCCTCCAACGGCCGGGCGATGATCCGCGTGATCATGCTGATTGGGATTTATACCCCCCGCCTCCCGAGCCAGCTTGGGACGAAGGCAAGGAATATCAGCCGGGCAATGTCGGACGTCCCTCCGATGTGATGCCGGAGAAGAAGCGGAAGATGGGAGAGGATATCGGCGAAGATTTCGATATTGCGGCGGTGGAAATCCCCGGCAAGTCTTCTTATATCTACCGATTCGATCGCAACAGTGTCTATCAAGTGTACGAGTCTGAGGCCGCTGCCGACCGCAACGAACCATTGGTTGATATTCCTTCGCTACGTGACTTTTACATGGATCTGGATGCCGTGGTAGATGTTTCCACCGACGGTCCGACCAAGAGCTTTGCATTCAAACGCCTATCCTATTTGGAGGGCAAGTTCCAGCTATATACCCTGCTCAACGAATATCAGGAAATCGCCGACAGCAAGAAAGTCCCGCATCGCGATTTCTACAACGTGCGCAAAGTGGATACTCACGTTCACCACTCAGCATGCATGAACCAGAAGCATCTGCTCCGTTTCATCAAGAGCAAAATGAGAAAGTCACCCGACGAGGTGGTTCTCTTCCGTGATGGAAAGCACCTCACTTTGAGGGAGGTTTTTGAGAGTATCAACCTTACTGCCTACGACCTGAGCATTGATACCCTGGATATGCATGCCCACACGGATTCTTTCCATCGCTTCGACAAATTCAACTTGAAGTATAACCCGGTCGGAGAGTCCCGACTCCGTGAGATTTTCTTGAAGACGGATAACTACATCAAGGGCCGGTATCTCGCCGAAATTACCAAGGAAGTTATTTCCGATCTGGAATCCAGCAAGTACCAGATGGTCGAGTGGCGAATCTCGATCTACGGCCGTTCCCTCCAGGAATGGGACAAACTGGCCGCCTGGGTAGTAGACAACAAGTTATTCTCGCCCAATGTCCGCTGGCTGATCCAAGTGCCGCGTCTGTACGATGTGTATAAATCAAGCGGGATGGCGGAGAATTTCGAGCAAGTCATCACAAACGTCTTCCAGCCCTTGTTCGAAGTCGCCAGGGATCCGTCGAGCCACCCTAAGCTTCACATCTTCCTCCAGCGCGTTGTCGGGTTTGACAGTGTCGATGATGAGAGCAAGGCAGAGCGTCGACTCTACCGCAAGTATCCGATTCCGCGGGAATGGGACACGAAGCAGAACCCACCTTACAGTTACTGGCTCTACTTTATGTTCGCCAATATCGCCTCTCTTAATCAATGGCGTCGGCGTCGGGGCTTCAATACCTTTGTCCTGCGGCCACACTGCGGTGAAGCGGGTGACCCTGACCATCTGGCCGTGGGCTTCCTTTGCTGTCACAGCATCAGTCACGGCATCTTGCTGCGCAAAGTTCCCCTGCTTCAGTACCTCTACTACCTGAACCAAATCGGTATTGCCATGTCGCCGCTCAGTAATAATGCTCTATTCCTCACCTACGACAAGAACCCCTTTGCCAGCTTCTTCAAACGTGGTCTGAACGTGTCTTTGTCCACCGACGATCCTCTGCAGTTCGCTTTCACCAAGGAACCTCTCATTGAGGAATACTCTGTAGCCGCCCAAATCTACAAGTTCAGTGCCGTTGACATGTGTGAACTAGCCAAGCACTCCGTCGACCAGAGTGGTTTCGAGCTATCCTTGAAGCAGAGATGGCTCGGCTCGAACTGCAGCGCTCGCGGCGTTGCTGGCAACAACGTTGCGAAGAGCAATGTCCCCGACATCCGCGAAGCCTTTAGGCAAGAGACTCTCCAAGCCGAATTGTCACTGTGAGTCACGACGATCAAGTGGAGAATCAAATGCTAACCATAGTTAGAATTGAACGATACTCTGAAGGTGCTGGCGCTGAAGAAAAAACCCAACAAGCTTCGGAAAATGTCTCGCAGTCCGGATCCGCGGAGCCAACTCAGCCTTTGAGCGCGAGCTCCCACAGCCTTCGCCCTGATGCAGCAACTACACCTCGCATGGCACCTGTGCCGGAGCTTTCCTCATCTCCCAGCGGTAGTGTCTTGGGAGCAGACGGGCTGCCGGAGCAGAAGATCTTCCCGGGGATCGTGCACGAAACAGTTCGACGAGGAAGAAAGCCCTCCCAGATGTCTTCAGATGACAATCAATGAGTGTCCGCGGGTGAATGGGATACCTGGGGCGGTTTTAGAATTCTGTGAATTTGCAACTTCAGCTTTCAGGAGCAGACCTTTTGGTACTCTTTAAACGACCATGCCGGAACGCGATCGAACATCGAATCGATATGACCTCGATAACTTTACTCTACGGAGAAACGAGACTTAGATAGAATTGGAAAGATACGATCACTCTCGGACGGAGCCTGGAGTTAAACATGCAAACTTTATAAATCGGCTCTCTGGATATGCACGCTTGCCATAGATACAGAAAAGAAAAGATGAAATTGATCAACGAATAATGATTTGCCAGATGTGGGTTCGTTTTGGTATCTTTGGAGTGTTATGTCTTAAATATATACATACTTGTCCATGGTTTCAGTAATATTTTGTATCATGTTTTTATTTGGCTTTTCAAATAGTCTTGGGGAGTACTTTGCAATTCAAAGAAATTATGCATCATGAGTGCACCATTAATGCTGACGCTGGTGAGAACTAGAACTAGGACTCTCATTGTTAAGGATTGCGTGCAATGTTGGACTATCTTGCGCATGACAAGATAGACTGAACGCGAGGAAGCCTCTTTCTTTTGCTCTTTCCCGCTACATCTTGTATCTAGATCGAATGTACCGTTGGCTCAAAAAAGTGGCTTCAAAAAATGTAGGTGTCTCGTTAGACCTTCCAAAAACGGTTCTTAGGAATACAGACAGGCTCTCAGGATCTATATAGCTGGAAGCTCTCAAGTGTACATGATTTGTCTAGTTTGCGCCCGACGCATCATCAGCGCCAAAGGCTAGTAGAGGCCGTCATACACACTAGTAGGCGGCAAGAAAGCGCATAGTAGACACTTTATGCAATAGGACCTAGTCACCAGTCGCCTATTGCTGTAATCTTGTCCTATTAGTATACAACGGGGCTAGAGTTGGAACACTCCCAGGAGCACAAAGCCTGAATTAAAAATCTACGGTTTTGTAATACTAGCTTAGTATCAGGGGCGTGCTTAATTTTACTCAGTGAGCAGAAAGCGGCGAGAGTGAGCACTGAAACGGAAAGGGAAAGCCAAGAGTTGCCAGACATTATCCGGTATATACGCAGTATGTTCCTAGGCCCTGAAAGGCCCTGAAAGAATTCGAGGACGTCATGAGCCTTATGTAATGGACCCGCATCACGTGCCCCGCAAAGCCATAAACAACTTCCCCGAGGCCGACACTCCGCCTGGTCTTGAGGATCTTCGTTCGCCAACTCCAAGGGCAGTCTCATCCTGCCGGTCTTTGATTCCTCTCCGCCTGTACACAGGACGCGCTAATTCACCATGACCTCGTTGGGCGAGGACCTCCTGGTCACTGTGAATAAGCTCCAGGATCTGGTCTTCAACACCATTGGAAATGACTCCCTCGATTTGCCTCAGATTGTGAGTAATAGCGATTGCCCCTGGCGGGGTCGATAGCGCATCGTTTACTAACAGATATAGGTTGTCGTCGGCTCCCAATCGTCCGGCAAGTCGTCGGTCCTGGAGAATATCGTCGGTCGAGATTTCCTACCGCGCGGCAGCGGCATCGTCACTCGACGTCCGTTGATTCTACAACTCATCAACATCCCTAGCGAACGTGAGGACAGACCGGAAAATGACGAGGTTCATGTTCCGCACACGGCCGCCAGCGTGGCCGGCCAGCATGAATGGGCGGAGTTCCACCACCAGCCTGGCCGCAAGTTCGAGGATTTCCAAGAGGTGAAGCGGGAGATCGAGACGGAAACGGCGCGAATTGCGGGCAGCAACAAGGGTATCAACCGACAGCCAATTAACTTGAAAATCTTCTCACCTCACGTCCTCAACTTGACCCTGGTGGATCTTCCCGGTCTCACCAAGGTGCCTATTGGCGACCAACCCTCCGATATTGAGAAGCAAACCCGCACTCTTATCCTCGAATACATTGCGAAGCCGAACAGCATAATCCTCGCGGTCTCTCCAGCCAACGTGGATCTGGTCAACTCCGAGGCACTGAAGCTCGCCCGCCAGGTGGACGCCATGGGAAGGAGGACAATTGGTGTCCTGTCGAAGTTGGACCTCATGGACCACGGCACCAACGCTATGGATATTCTGTCCGGTCGCGTCTATCCCCTGAAGCTGGGTTTCATTGGCGTGGTCAACCGGTCCCAACAAGACATCCAGTCTGGCAAGGAGCTGGCCGAGGCTCTGCGGGCTGAGACTGACTTTTTCCGTCACCACCCTGCCTATCGCAACATGGCCAACCGATGTGGAACCCACTTCCTGGCCAAGACCTTGAACACGACTCTCATGGCCCACATCCGAGACCGGCTCCCGGATATCAAGGCTCGCCTGAACACACTGATGGGCCAGACCCAGCAGGAGCTGGCAAGCTACGGCAACAAGCAGTTCAGTGGAAAGGAGCACCGCGGATCATTGATTCTTCAGTTGATGACCCGCTTCGCTTCCTCCTTCATTTCGTCCATCGACGGTACGTCCTCGGAAATTTCGACCAAGGAGCTCTGCGGTGGTGCGAGAATCTACTACATCTTCAACGAGGTGTTCGGCAACTCCCTGGAAACCATCGATCCTACACACAATCTGACCGTCTCCGACATCCGGACGGCCATCCGCAACTCCACCGGTCCCCGGCCCAGCCTCTTCGTGCCCGAGCTGGCTTTCGATTTGCTGGTCAAGCCTCAGATCAAGCTTCTGGAGTCTCCCTCCCAACGATGTGTGGAGCTGGTTTATGAGGAACTGATCAAGATCTGCCACACCTGCGGCTCCCAGGAACTCCTACGATTCCCCCGTCTCCAGGGTAAGCTCATTGAGGTGGTTTCCGATCTTCTCCGCGAGCGTCTGGGTCCTTGCTCAACCTACGTGGAATCTCTCATTTCAATCCAAAGAGCGTATATCAACACCAACCACCCCAACTTCCCCGGTGCCGCTTCTGCCATGCAATCCATTATTCAGAACCGACAGGAGGAAGAGCGCAAGGCCGTGTTAGCCGAGGAGAAGAGAAAGCGCGAGAAGCGCCGCATGAAGGAGCTCGGTGCGGCCAACGGCACATCTGGTAACCCCGAGGACGAGGAAGCACAGAACGACAAGCAAAACCTCCCTCTCCGAAGCCAATCCGCCAAGGGCGCTCGAAGCATGTCGCCCAACGTTGGTCGCAATGCAGAGAATGGAATCTCTGCAGCTCTGAACGGCAGTGCGAACTACCCGGCTGGCTTCGGCGCCTCGCACACTACCCGTGACTCCTTCTTGAACTACTTCTTCGGTAAAGACGGCGGCATTCAACACTCCCCGTCGCAGGCTGCATTGAATCGGGCAGCTCACGCAAACGAGCCCAGTATCAGCCAGAGCATTCGTCGTGCCGAGGTGCGATCGCCCGTGGCGCCCGTGGAGGAATACCCTACTCCCATGGAGTACGGGGGTGAAATGACTGCTTTCGTAAGTGATCCACCCACTTCCATTCTCTCTACAACCCAACTAACCTCTTTTCACAGCCCAACGAGAACGCAGAACCCACCCTGACCGACCGCGAGATGCTTGAGACCGAGTTGATTCGCCGACTCATCTCATCTTACTTCCATATCGTGCGCGAGACCATTGCCGACCAAGTCCCCAAGGCCATCATGCACCTGCTGGTCAACCACAGCAAAGACGTCGTGCAGAATAGACTTGTTAGCGAACTTTATAAAGAGGATCTCTTCGGCGAGCTGCTTTACGAAGACGACGGCATCAAGGCCGAGCGCGAGAAGTGCGAGCGCCTGCTGGAGACATACAAGGAGGCCGCGAAGATCGTGGGCGAAGTGTTATAGATGCGCGGTTAACGTGATCCCAATCTCCTTTTCTTTTTTTTTCTGTTTGACTATTCGAATGTGGGATTCTTATGTGGAATGTACAATTATGGAGGCCTGCACATGCTTCGTGATATACTCTATCGAAGTTTCAAAATTTTCGCGTATGCTTTTAGCTCTGTATGAAAGATGAAGATGTGATGCAAGATGTAACCCGAAATTAGACACTCGAAGCCATGCTACGCCTTCTTCGCCGTTTTTCGAAGTCGTGCACCTTCAAACCCGTACAAGCCACCACCGATAAAGACCAGCACTGCGCCGACAAGAACGCCAGACCCCAAGTGATTTCCAAACAGGTAGATTGACAGCAAGAGGGAGACCAACTTACGTACGTTCAAGACGACGGTCACCGTCAAGGATGACGATTTGGCAGAGAGCAGATGCACGCCCCGAATGCAAAGATACTGCGTCAGAGCATTCATAATCAGAAACGCCACCTGAATAGGAAGCCGATCGAGTGCCGACTGAATGGGCGCGTGTTTCTGAACCGTCGCCAGAACAGCAATAGCCGTATTACCCATCGTAGTAGACGCCCCCGATGATCCTCCAGGGAATGTCGACAGAAGTGAAGGCGTCGAAGACACCACACGCCACTGCGAAGACAGCTGCGGATAGCTAGTCAAAAACAATGGCAGAGAAAGCGTATGTGAATAGAACAAGGCCTCCTTCCAATGATCCCGGCCATAATGCGCATACAGCCTATCAGCATAAATCCCCTGGAAAGCAGACAGAATCATCGCCAAAGCAAGAATCGTAAAGCCTGTAGCGGTGGTCATCATAGCCGTATCCTCGCCTGAGAGTTCAATCGATTTGCCCTTGGCTTGCGCATCTGCTAACGCAGCGGCAGCAACGCCCAAGGTCAACATTGCAACGGCGAGAATCTGGCCGCGGGAATAGCGTTTCGCGTTGAAAATATATCCGACAATCATAGATGCCACCGGACCACCAGATCGGAGAATGATATGAAGTGGCACGGAAATCTTATATGCAAATGCCCAATTGTTCAACATGTTGACCGTGACAAAAAACGAGGTGTAAATGACCCATGATCGGAGGGGGATCGCCCGCGGGCTGAGGAATAGAGCTCGAGGGCCTGCGGAGAAGGACAGGAAATGAGGAAGTGTGAAGATGGCGCATAAGACGAACTGGGCGAAGGTGATTAAAGGACCTAGATTTCAGTTAGATTGGCGATCGTTCCAAGGTGGATAGTGTCTTACCAGCTGTAGGCTGTTCTCTGCACGTGTGTGTTAGCTCCAATCATTACAGAATCCAGTGCAATTGATCGAACTCACTTGATGATAGCCTCAAGGGCGAATACCTGCGCAAAATGTCAGCAGCCACCTTCCAGAACCTCAATTATGCACTCACGTTCGCACAGCAGCCTCCGAATATAAGCGACACCATCAATACCATATTAGCCCAGGTTGGAACCGCCGCATGCGCAGCCGCAGCCATCAATCCAGGCGCATCCTTCTTCTCCGCAGCCGCCTTTAGTTGAGGCGACGGTGGCGCAGGAGGGACTGTATCATCGCCGCCATTCAGAGAGGCCTTAAGCGCATAGCCGTCTCTTTTTCGTTTTGAGGTATCGCTGTCGTTGATCATGGTGTGGATCTGTGTTGAGTCGTGTCGAGTGGAATGTCGAGTGTTGACGGACTCGGGGCCTGGCCTTTGATCGCGTGGATGAACAGTATGTTTTTCTGCCTCCCTTCCTGTACAAGGAGAGTATGTGGGCAAATGCCCGACTAAAAAGATTGATGTGGTCGGTGAAGTGGAGGTTGGAAGGGGTGTCAAGTCAAGTCAAGGTTAACCGTGGCGGGCAACTCCGACTCCGCTTTCGCGTTGGAGATTCGAGATTCGAGATTTGGAGTTGACATTCATGACGTTGCTTGTGCTGGCACATTTACATTTACATTTACATTCACATTCCATGAGCAATTGTGTTATTTCTTTCAATTTATACATTTGAAATCAATCATCTACAATGTCATCGTCACTGAGAATGTATTTCTCTTCCTCAACTTGTAGACGTGGCCCAAATGCATTGCTGCCCGGCTTGGAAGTGTGCTGGGTTGGAGGTTGGAATGGTGCCAGATCGTCTTCTTCAACGTCATCAAGGCGACTTCCTCGGATACTGGTGATCTGGCTCAATTGCTCGCTATCAGGTCGAATCCTGGTCATGTATGGAAGCTGGTGGAGCAATGCATCATGTCGCGACATCATGGTCATCGTTGAGGAATTATCCATACTCGAAGCGGGCCCAACTCGAAGGTTCTTCCATGATCTGACACCCGTGGATTCAGAATCGGTACCTATGCGTGGAGAAGTACCGGCGTTGGTGGGGTCGAGCAAATGCTTCATCCACGAATCCAAGAGCCCTTCGATTTCCTCGGTTTTCCTCCATTGTCGTAACGACGAAGGATACAGCATCTTGTGAGCGTTGCCGCGACCTGGCCTATCCCCTGGGGCGAGTTTCCGATTGACGGGGTATGGAAGAGCGAAGAGAAGCCCGCGTGACGCAACCTGGAAACTGATCTCATCTTGTCGTAGCATGTCAACACCAGCGTTTAATAGATTGGCGCCGATCCCAGTGCCTGATCGTCCGCCTTGAGGCCTGCGATCGGCGCCGAGGATATCACTGTCGGATAGTGCTTCAATGCATGCATTGAGGTCGTCTGTAAAGCCATCTCCATCACAGGACGGAGGGTAGTTTTCATGAAGAGCGCAAATAAAAGTGGAGATGTCGGTGCCCGTCTCATCCATCAGGTCATTGACGGAAACTTGCGAGACCTTGGGCCGACGATGAAAGGGTAGATGGTTGGGTGGTGATGGAGGTATTGTGGCATCGCTGGGCATGAGACTCGGGTCCAAGCGTTTGTTGTAGACAATCTTGCCCACAGCGTGGAACATTCCCAGACTAGACTCTCGCTGTGAGATCAGCTTGAGCGACTCTTCCTCCATTGGCGTTAAAGCCGTGTCTCTACGAGACTTTTTGGTTTTTGTAACACTACCACCCCACGTCCCTGCCTGGTCGCCTTTCAAACAGAGAAACTCCAGGGCGGAAATTGCGCTTCGTATGTCCCCAATCTCAGATATCCTATCCAAGACTGCTGGACCAGGGATTCGGCTCCGCTGGGAAGCTCGTACCTCCTTGTCGAGGATCGTCCGTAAGGCTTTCTGCATGAAGGTTGGTGCAATGGTATTAAAATCGGTAATTGTCGTATTTGGATGGTTATACAGGGCCGGCCCGAGCAACCGATGCACTGTCAAGTTATCCAGGATGGATGACGCGGAGCTCAACAACGTTTCTGACACGACCATCACAATAGGTGGATGCAACCCGCCTTCATCGTTCGCTGCTGCCGCGAGATAGCGTTGTAGAGAAGCTCGGAACGCTGATAGACTCGACGATGACCGGCTCAGCACAGTTGGAAATTCTTCCACGAGAAGAATGCGTCGATTACCGGGATGTGCATTACGGGTGCTTTTCGATTCAGAAGAACCTTCCAAGTCGAGTCCTCCGAAGCGATCGCCTCGTCCGAGAAATTCTTCAAACTGGGCGCTGACGGGAACGTACTCCTGCGCATTAAAGTCAGAAACAGCTGGATTCCTCCACTCAACGATATCGAAACCGGCCGATTCGGCGAGAAGGTTAATCGTTGTAGTCTTTCCAGAACCCGCAGGCCCTCGGAGAACAAGAAGTCGCTACTTCAATTAGCAACCATGTCGAAGATAGGCACAAACAGACAAGATCCTCTCACCTCTCTGCGTCTCCCAGAAAAGACATCTTCCAGCCAATTTTGTACATCAGAGACCTTTCTTTTGTGAACGGCGATCTCTTCTAGATTCAACGGAGCGAACCGCTGTGCCCAAGGTCGCGGATCTGCTTCCACCGATTGTGCCGGAGACTGTGAACGAGTGCTATTCCCGGCCGGCATGAGAAAGCGTTTGGTAGGTTGTTTCTTCAGCCGCGAGCTCTGTTTCGACGCCGGTCGTCGCGATTTGGGTTCATCCTTGACTTTGGTTTCGATAACACTACCGGTCTTGACACCGGCCAAATGCTGTGTAAATATCTCATCGTAGGAATCATAGTCATCCTCGATCACATCCGCATCAATGGTTGCTTCCGATACTTTAGGTAATGATCGTTTAGACTCGAATTTATGCGAAGACCATCGCTGTCCCTCTGTCGCTGGCTGAAAGAAACTATGCAATGATTTGGATTTCGTATCCGGTGAGGACCCCGGTTTTTTGGGTGAAGGAGAGGAGACTCGAGGAGAGGGAGCTTGACTCGGACGCGCTCGAGGTTTGGGACGCGATGAAAGAGCGTTTTGTTTGGATCCGATTGCAGTGGATTGCTCTGCGGCGTTCGAATTGGCGGACCTGCGCTGTCGCTTGAGGGGACGACCGTCCATGATGGGAGGCGCGGAGGCGAAGATAGAAATGCGCGTCCGATAAGCTTATGACACGAAGCAGAGTCCACCGTGTTTATCGAGCCTACTCAGCTACCCTTCAGGATAAAAGTATATACTCATAGACATGATGATACACAAGCACTAGATGAAGGTAACTTGGCGCCGTAAATGGCTGTCAAAGACATTGTTATGCGCCTCTGTACATGCTGGTGGATCAATCGAAAGCGGTGAATAAGGTTTACCCAGCAGAACTGTGACCGCCCTGGCCTGCTCTTTCCCTAAGCGTCACTCAGCTATACTTGGTAGCATAAATCTCGCTACGATTTTATCATCTAGGCAAGATGGCCGAGTTGGTCCAAGGCGTCAGGTTAAGGTCCACCTTAACACCAAACATTGGTTTCCTGATCTCGTTTACGGGGCGTGGGTTCGAATCCCACTCTTGTCATATCTTTTTGCTTTTGCCAACGTCCGTCATGGACGATACAGCAAACCAACCCTCTTACTACTCCACGTACTTCACTCTTTGCTCTTCAATTTTCTTTTCAATTAGCCCAGGGCTAGCAGGAGCTTCCCAGCACTGTGGATATAACCTGAACAAAATGCAAGTATGGATGAAAACCCTTCGAATGCCGGGCTCGACATGTCCCAGACATATTCATTTGTGTTCTTGGTCTCATCACAGCCACGAGGAATTGCTCGCACTAGAATTTCAAAGTTGAGTTGAAGCCCGCACAGTGCGCCATTCGGTGGGCTACTGGGAATTGATTGTACAGGAAACTTCAACTCACATTTGAGTTGAAGTAGATACGGTGCGCCATTCATCAGTTTGAACTTCAAAAGACTTGTCAATACTTGATACCGATTCAATCCACTCACTTGAACTCAAGTCTCTCTGGTTCTCTGCAGCGTAAATCTTAACAGTCCGCTGTAGCTCAAGCCCGAACTAGTCTTTGGTGATTTCAATTATCTGTGGACAAAAGAACCATCTCTGCGATGCCAAACCTCCAATCTACAACCACTCAGAATAAAATATGATTCAATTATCCAATTTGTACATCAAAGACTCCATTAGTGTATATCTTACACATCCGACCTCGCTGGGTCCACGGGTATATCGACAGGATTCCAAAAACAAATAATACTCAACCTTCCAACCTTTAACCTCCTAGGTCGGACCTATGGACCACCAAAGACATCATAGTAATAATCCTCATCTAATCCATTCCGCGACGGCACACCCGGCGTCTCGCCCGCAAAAGTAGCATCATCAAACCTCACATTCAAAAGACGAATCTTCAACCCATAGTTACTAACCAGGTCAATTAGCTTGGTCGTCTCTGCCGTGATGGGCTGCTGGTTCAGAAGCATGAGGAGTCCATCCAGCCACTCCGAGGCTTCGCTGTGGGTGGCCGGTCGGAGGGTGAGGAGGACAACTTCTTTCCCGGTTGATCGGCTGGCTGTTCGGGTGTGCGTTTTGCCGTGGCTTGAGCTGGGAGATTGGGCGTAGCCGTGGATGGTGATTTTTGTAGATGCCTGTTTGTGAGCCGTCTTGACGGTTGCCGATGAAGAGTTGTCGGGATTTGTGGAGATGTTGGAAACTACCGAGGAGACGATGGAGAGGTCGACTGCGGAGTGTTAGCGTGGAATCAAAAAGATGGGATTGGACTTACTCTTTTCTGGTAGGGCATCAAGCTCGGGTACGCGATCACCCATCGAGCTGAATTCGCCGAAATGCAGATACCGTCTGTTATGCGACAATTGGACATATTGGCAGATCGAACGAGTTGGTCCATGGTCAGTCTTGGGGCTTTCAAATGAGAACCAAGCACCCTGAAGAAGGCATCGAATGCGCTGCTCCTTGACAAATTGTAGAGCCTCATGCTGCAGTTCCTCGCGAACCTGTCGCAAATGATGTCCCCAAGCATCCTCGTATGTAAGCTCAAGGAGCTCCATCTGCAGCTCGCGTAAGCGATGATACTCAAAGTTGGCTAGGTCCTCCTCCACGTCCTGGACATCCTTCGTGCGGGAAGCACCGCCCACGACGGATTCAATGAGGATGCGGACTAGCTCCACGAGTTTATCCAGATCCTCCAGCTCGGCGGCAGTCGCCTTCCAGAGGCGGAAGAACGCTTGTAACCCAGCCACATGCAACCGAGTCCAGTGGAGAAGAAGGGGTCTGAACAGCTTGTCTAGACTAGACCGCGACTCCAGAATCATGTATGTCTTGGAATCATCCATCTCGGACCTGTCCACCTCGAAATGCTCGTACAAGATAGACGTTACAGCCAACGATGCCTGGGCAATCGGACATCGCTGTCGGGCCGGCTTGGTCGACTGCTCGAGGAGCATCTTCTGGAACTCATCCTGATGACTGCGCACATAATCCGCCAAATCCATCATTCCCAAGAATCCCACCTCATGGAACTCGGACGCAGGACTCTCCGTTTCGAAACCCAATCGTCGCCATTTCTCAGGATGGTGTCTCTTAGATCCCTTTTCCTTCTCTCTCTCTTTCTCCTTCTCCTTCTCCTTCTCCTTCTCCATCCCATCGGAAGTCTTAGGCGTACTAGCCAAATAAATCCCCTTCAATGCCCGTCTATGCTCAGGCTTCTCCTGGTTCAGAGGAATATCCCTCCACTTCCTCAAAAGCACCTTGGTCAAAGACTGGAACTCCAGGAGGGGATGCGCCAAGTCCTGAAGTGCAGAGTCCTGCATGAGCACGTAAACCGCCCGAATAACCCCCAAATCCTGCAGCTTCTGGATAAACTTCGGCCACTCCGCCTCCAAGTCGTGGGTGATGGAGTCGCGCATCAATGAATTGATCAGCTGCAGCGCATTGGCGCACAGAGCGTGGTCCGCAGAGGATAGCCGACTGACGAGCATCTCAAGGAATTGAGGGTAGATGGCGATTGCAGGCTTGAGCGCCCGGAACCCAAACATCATATCAGGCTGCTCTGAGCCGGTGCCGGCAACCGGGTGGGAAACGACGGAGACAAGAATCGACATGGCGCCGCGGAGGATATTGACAAGAGGGTGGGTAACGATCAGCTCGACGATCTAGCGACAATCGCAGTTAGCAGACGCTGAGAGAGGGGGTATAGCTTGTAGCAATAGATCGTACCCGTTCGACCAACTCCTGATCAACGCATTCCCACCCTTTATCGACCTCGAGCAGACGGGCGAAACTGGTCAGACTGTAGGCGAGGGTATTACCGCTGGCATGTAGTGTTAGATATCGCAGGCGAGTTAACCCGCCCTCGGCGATGAAGAGCTCGGCGAAGGACGGGTCGCCGATATTGCCTTGTAGCTTGAAGACGGCCATTTTACGGACGGCATCTTCATCGCTGCCTAGGCGAGCCACCAATTCGGCGACGTTGTCGGTCTCCATGATTGCTGAGAAGAGAGAGAAGCGTGGAGACGGAGGTTCATCAGGGGTCACCGCGCTGTGGGGCACCGACCTTAGTTTCAATTTAGTCTCTCTGTTTAATTTTATCTTCTATAGTTGCTCTGTTTTCCTTTCTTTTCGACATGATATCTTTCAGTTCATTCCAATTGAGTTATCATAGAGAATTATTTTGACTTCGTTTTCATTTGTCACAAGTATTAGGCAGATTCGTGTCATACATAAAACATGAGGACCAGTCGTATTTCTGGCCTCTGAAAATCTATACAGGGATGTCATCGTCCAACTCCAGTGATGCAGACCGTCGCTATGTACGGAAAAAGGCCGGGGAACTCGCCCAGCGGAAAAAAAAAAAAAAAAAAAAAAGGCTGTCACCGCCGCCAACCCACGTTCCAGATAACGTGAGCGATGTCTCGCGCAGTGTTAACGGTGTCAACAACTCGTCCGAGCAGGCCATTGTTGGCTGCTTCTCCCCCTTCGCTCTCGCTGTAGGGCACAAACATACCCGAGGCGGATAGCTGCATGGGTCGGTCGCCGAGCTCGTCTTGGTCTTCAGGGACGAACCAGCCTCGGTCTTTATTGGTGTATTGACCGGTGAAATCCAAGCTAGCATCCTCATCATCCTCGTCAAGAAGGAAGTTGGCTGATTGGGATGGTGGACGGATAGTCTCCACAGAGGGAGTGGGTGACAATGACGAGGAATAGGGAAGAGCGGACCATCGGTCCAAGATGCATCCGCCTTTGGGTTCGGGGGGGTCTCCCCGGTATTTTAAAGTAGTGGATGGAAGGGGAGCGATGGTTTTACCCTCGCTGCTGAAGCTATTACGGGGGGTGCTTCGATTGCTGAGCGACGATTTGCCCGCCATCTGTCGCATCATTACCACGCCGTCGTCCGACGAGCTTTCTTCTTCAAAAGTAGCAGCCCATTCATCACCCTCCTTGATGTCTACAGCGATGCACTGCTCTACTTCATTGTTGAAGTGGATGTGACGTCGCTCGCTCGGTGATGTTAACCCGGACGAAGTGGCGGTCGTCAAGGTACCTCCCAGCGAGTAGGTCGAGCTCCCTGTGCGGTGGTGGAGGTGGTCCAGATCGGTATTAGACCGGACCAAGGGAGGTCGCGCCCAGCCGTTCACGGCCTCTTGGGCTTTGAGAATAGCTCCTGCATGCTGCAGAAGGGTGTGCTGCGACAGCGACCGCTGAAGCATGGTTTCGGAAGCAGTTTTCTTTTTAAGGATTGGTTTTCGGTCCATGTAGGAATTAGGAGTGTCAAGGCGGCTGGGTGGAGGCGATACATCCGATGCCGAGTCGCTGGTCGAGCTTGACGTTTTAAGGGGGCCATAGAGCCATGTGACATCACAGTCCTTCAGCCTGTAACATACCGTCAGTAAAGACCTTGAAATAGCCGATGCAGAAAGAATCTCACCAGTTCAACGTCTCCGGAGAGATGGTCCCGAGGTTGTGCTTAGCCTTGGCCCAGGTTCGCCACGAGGCGTTCTCGAGGCGCACCCCATTGTTCCAGGTGCTTCTGCGGGCGGTCACGTAGCGCCAGGAAGCCCAAATATCCTCCTCGCGCCATTCATGAGAGAGATAGTCGACGTGTCGGGAGGGTTCCTCCTCGACATAGGTGTCGTCTGCAGCAGGGGTTTGACGGGAGCGGGGTGTCGCCGAGCCTCCGGATGCATCGCTCATTACATCAGAATCCTTGGATACCGGGTGGGCGCCCTCGTATGGTGAGATTAGATGGGCATCGAGAGAGAGATCACTGATGTTGGTGGGAGTGTAAGGGATGTCTCCGGTCGGAGTGAAGTTCGGGGAGGGCGGAAGGGAAGAAAGTGTGGAGGCAACGGGGCTAGGACAGTCCCGGGCCGGATAGACATTTTGCATGGGCTCAGACTTGATCGGGATACCGGAGTCGTGAATAAAGTAGCGCTGGGCAGTTGGCGAGAAATCCGGGGACAATGACTGCCGAGGAAGCATTACGGCCGTCATTATTCCGGTAGAATCAGAGGGAAGAGTCCATTAGAGAGAAAGTCGGGAAGCAAGAGAAGGGGAAAGGAACCAAGGAAGAAAAGAATGGGAACAGGAATGGGGGAGAAAGAGGAATATATGCGGGGAGGCGAGAGCGGGTCTGGAGTCCAGAAGTCCAAAGAGAGTCAAGAATTTGCTATCGACGGGAAAGAAAAGGGAAAATCCGGAGAGGTGGCACACTGATACGTGCCCTTCTATCTCGACCCTCGCAAGGTTTGACATTTTTAGATTCTGGCCCTGCTCTGCTACCCTGTTACCCTTTTACCCTGCTCCAGACCGGACGATAATACTTTCTCCACTCGCTAAAGCACGCCGTGCGTTACGAGCAGATCCTAAGTGGAGCTCCAACGTTGGAGGCAAACTCGGAGCACCACGGACGCATATAGAACGCGGTCTGAGCCCTCCTGATGGCATTCATGGATTCACAACTTCGTGAATTCATGGATGGGGGTTGCACAGCTGCTGTACCGGACTTGGCTAGGTTCTAGAATGACTTCACCTTCAGGAATGTCCCAGATCGATACTACCCAGCCTGTGAAAGCTTTCCCTTGTGGCACCATTATCCGGATTCAGCAAGACCGCTTATCTCCCCACACTGAGTACCAAGGATTGATCCTCCATCTTCATCCACGGGCTCGACAAAGATACCGTCTGCGCTCAGAAAACCCCGATCCTCGATCGACGGGGCCGCTCGGTTGCACGGGCCTTGCTGTGCTGTTTCTCGCGAGATAAGCCCAAGGCCCAAGTATTCAATGACTCCGAGGCTTGAAGTCCGGGATCCGGTGGCGTCTGTCCCGGCCACTCGCGAGATGCTGCGAAACTCACTTTCTTTTGCCGTGAACGACTTCCCCAAACACTGCAGCTCCAGACCGAGATCGATGTCCCCAAAGGTCCAAGGTCCCAAGAAGAGGGGGGGCAAATTCCAATTGCGTTTTGTCCGTGCGCTTGCATCTTTTCCGTCATCGTGTCCGCCGAGAGGCCCGGCCAGGGCTTGATTGGCCCCGACTAAAACCCTCCTTACAACTACGGCCCTGCACCAGGAAATCACCTCCTGCTGCATGTCGCCGCGCAACGTTCAGGCCTTCTCCTGCTCTGCTTGAAACGCCCTTGGATCTTTCCGAGCTTCTACGGTGACTGAGTTTAGGAGTCTTTCCCCTCTCCTCTTCGCCCCCGCTTCTTCTCTAGTTTCTTCCTGAGACTAAGAGTGCTGAAGAACTTTTGCCGATGCATGGGTGAGAAAATGATGTGCAATTTGACGCGCAAGGACCCCACGGTCTCCACGAGCTCCCCCTGACAGGCTCAACCCCCACAGTCCTCATTGGCCATTCAGATCTATACGCGACAGCACGACATTCCTCGCGCTTGCCGGAGGCTGATGCGAGTTAAGGGGGCCTGCGCTTCCGCCATCGTCTCAGATATGCCGTCGTCCTGAATCTCCCCAGGGCCAGTCGACTGCGAGGCTACTCAACATGCATCGTCCCGTGGCTATCTTATCAGTCTTCAACGGCTATGCAGATCTATCAGCAACCGGGCACCAATTGACGCCGCCATCACTGATGGCCACTCCGTCTCGCCCTAATCCTGTTGTCTGGGTACTTTCTTCTGATGCAGATGTAGATGCAAGTCAACCGCGGCCCGGTAAGTCTCTGCGGCAGAACGGCCAGGACTACCCCATCGGTTACCGTAATGATAACAATCCTAGAGATTCCTGCTGTCATATTACGCCATCTCGAGCGGGGTACGGACGGGGCAAAGAGCCGGGGGAGGGGTGTCAGGGATCGGGGAGCCGGGGGACGTATTAAATTTGCCGTAGTAACCTAGTCCGGGGGCCGTCAACCCGATGCTTAGCTATGTGATTGGTGCTTATCCGATTATCCACGATTCCATCATTCTTGTGATTGACTCTTGAGCACGGCCCCGGATTTGGATCGTTCCCCCAATCTTTCATCATCCCTACTCTCTATCTCTAATCTCTAATCTCTAATCTATTATCTCAAGCAATTCCCGCTATCACCGCATTCAACTTCCCCGTATATCTGCAGATCTTATTATAAGACTCTTCCGAGTATAGCGCGACTACTCTCGAATCCATTGAATTCTCCGTTAGTGAGACAACCCAGGGTCTAGACTCCTGGCGGCATATCGAGTCAGCTCCTGCATAGTCTAGCGCCCACAGACGCCTCCACCAATTCTCCATAACTACGGCATTTATATACACAAATATCCACTAGTCCCGTTGTCGTGGATCTGGACCGAATATAATTCAAATTTAGATCGAATATACTTCTTATTCCGACTATTTTTCGCCGCCGGGAAATAACGGGACCGGGTCATGTGACTTTAATTTTCCCAAACAGGCTAGCCGCAGTGCCCCTCGTCCCCGCGCGTACGTCTGAGCTTGAGCTTCGATAAAGCAGTTGGCACTTTCCGTGTATTAACTGAAACAATGGCTGAGGTAGATTCTGGCCCGGCCGAGCCCCAGGCACGCCACATCGTCTATTGTGGAGGTGAGTACCCCGGTGGCCCAGCCTTCAGCTCCCAGAGTTGGCGTTTGCTAACGGAATCTATTACGACAGTGTGCACCCTGCCCCCCGAGTACTGCGAGTTCGGCGGTACGGCTAAGAAATGTGAGGATTGGTTGAAGGATAAGCACTCAGACCTGTGGAATAGTCTTTACTCCGAAGGTAGGTTGGACTGTTTTTGGAGGCCCCGTGTGATTTTTCTAACTTCTTAAACTCGTGTGCCAGATGCCCTGACGGCCAATCTGTCTACCCTCTCCGTCTCTGCCCAGGAACGTGCCGCCAAGGACGCCGCGAAGAAGGAGGCGAAAGCTGCTCAGAGTGAGGCTCGAGATGCAGAGAAGAAGGCTGCCTCCAAGGTCCTGGTCAAGCGGGTCGAACGCAACAAGCGCAAGTACGTCACCGTTATTATGGGATTGGAGGTTTTCGGCCTCGAGAACAAGAAGATTGCCAAGGATCTCGGAAAGAAGTTCGCCACTGGTTCCTCGATGACCCGATCCCCGTCCGGGGCGGAGGAAATCACTGTGCAAGGAGACGTCAGCGACGATGTGCGCGACTGGTTGCTCGAGGTGCACGGAGACAAGGTCCCGGAGGCGAATATCGAGTTAATTGAGGATAAGAAAAAGAAGAAGACGGAAGGCGCTGTTTAGATTGGGAAAAAAAAAATCTCTAATGACGACAACGAAGCTTGCGGATAGGGTATCATGACATGACCTCAGATTCAAATATACAAATGCACTACAACCTGCCGAGGTGGTAACTCATAGCTCATCCAATACTCGGAAGGGATCGTCTGTAGCCGCTGCAACGGGACCTGCCCGGGTGGTACCGGCTGTGACGGTCGAGGCTTGCTGGAGACTTTGTAGACGGTCTTCAAGACTTGATGGATGGCCTGATGGACCGACCTCACTATTGGGGCTGTCCACTCCAATGGCAGATTCCCACATATCAGACTGATATGAAGCGCCGAGTGAGGACCGGTTTGCTGCCTCCGTTGGCAAAGAAGAGTTTCCATCACCTGCCGCGATGTCAGGCCAGTTCTGGATCACAATGGCGAGCACAAGCACAAGGAATGCACTGCCCATGACAGCCCAGAAGATACGTAGTCGACGACTAACGCGCGACTGCCACTCTGACTCCCTCTGCTCCCAGTTATCAATCTGTCGTCTAACAGCATCCAGCCGACTACCTAGATCCTCCACCCTCTTTCTCCCATGTTTCATCCGCTCCTCCAGCGCATCGGCTTTTTGAATTTGCGGCTCAAATCCCTTCAGATCATTGATCTGTTTGCGAACCTCTTGATCCAACTCGGCCGTCTCGCGCTCGAAATCGCTGAGTAGCGTAGCAGCAGACTCGGAAAGGTCTTGGAACGACCCGATTGTCGAGTTGAGCGCTGTTATCTTCTCCAGCAAATTATAATAGGTGTAGTCGAGCCGACGCGTGGCTTCAGTCGCTATAGATCCTATCGAGGAGAGAGCAGATCGTAGACACCTAGCGTCGGTTCATCAGCTTATAGCTCCTCCATGATAGTCAAGACACTGACTCCTCGCCCTGCTTCCTCCGCTTCTTAACCTGTTCCAGATCATCCATAGACTGAATCTCTTGTCGTCGAATTGGCCCTAATCGTTCATGTTGCTCAGGTGCATCCAGCAGACTCCCCTTCCGACTTCTACTAGTCGACTCGGAACCCCACCGGGAACGCGTAGTCTCCTGCGTAATCGGCCTCAACAGCCCGTCATCACCCTCGCGCTCCTTCTCCCTAGACCTCGTAGGAAGAAGTCCCCGCGCACTGGCAGAAGACGCAAGATGACTCATTGGTCGCGGAAGACGGAGCTCTCGTGACTTGCTATGCTTATGTTTCGGCTGTTTCGCCCCAGACCCAGACCCAGTCCCGTCGTAACTTAGCTCCAGTCGTGCACGGCGCGTAGAATCCTGGGCGTCGGGAGTGTATTCCTCAGTCGCACGACGGTCATGTCGGCGAGAACGGCCGTGGGCTGAAAACGGCTCTTCGGAGATTGGGTCATTGGGTCGGGGGCCGGGGGTGCCGGGGGTACCGTGGGTCAACGGAAAACTGGCGGATGATGTTAAGGGTGACTTGAACGTGTCCATATCAAATGCCAACTACCACATTTTTGGTCGGGTTTGAAACTTGACTTGGTGAGGTAGAAGCTTGATGTTGAGGTGTCTCAAGTTGAGACCAGCGAGGCGTCATGCCAAGCCGTGCAGAGGCCGCTCCGCGCAAGATCGATTGACATGATATTCGCATGATAGCTTCGCTTCGCTCAGCTAGTATATACCTAGACAGGCTCTGAATGCAACATGAATTGAGTGATACTCTATTTGATCCTAGTGTTTATTTACTCTGCTGTTGTTTACAAGGGGTACCCCCCAAATTCTACAGCATGTTACAACATAGTACAACACTACCGCCTACTACAACTGAATGAATACATGATACACATGTGCAGTAACATTTATGTCGATATCAAACATTAGACTCGCAGAAATCTTTTGTAAACCAATCCCAGAAACGCCAACCAGCCTTTTATCGGACAGAGATCATGGCCGTGTATGCAGTGTGATTCTAGACAGGGGCAGCTCATGAGTTGAGCAGCTTGTTGCGCTTCTCGCGGCGCTTGAGACGCTCGACCCGCTTCTTGTGCATCGTCTCAGCCATCTTCTCGTAGCGGGCCTTCTCCTCCTTGGCGGCTCTGCGGTCCTTGATGCGCTGGATGTGTGCCTGCATTGGTTAGCAATTGACACTTGAAGAGTGTGTAAGGATATAGAATAGCATGTTGCTAGACCATAGCTATAGCTAGTAACTCACCTGGCGCTCAGCCTGAGCCTCAGCCTTCATCTCGCGCTCGCGCTCCTTGACGGCATCGTTGTGCTTACGGGCTTCCACCCGCTTAGCGTAGGAGGTAAGGCCCGCTTTGGGGCGGAAGGCCTTCTTGCTGGAATCATGCCAGTTTTTTCCTAGTTCGGGTCAGTCGGGAGAACGAGCAGTGGGGTCGCGACCTCGGCCTCGGGGACTGACCGTTCTTGCGCATCCCAACGGACGCGGCACCTGCCGCAGGCGCGGTCGCCGGAGCCGTGGCGGTATCGGTAGACATGGCGTGTTGGGAGTTGTTTGACACAAACTTCCAGGGTAGACGTGGGAAGAGTGTAGAGTCCGGAGTCCTGACGAGGCAGAAAGATGAAGCCGTTCGCCGCCTGTCACCAAATGAAATTTTCACGCGGAGATTATCTGATCGAGATAACCGGGCTTGGCGGACGCTAACAGCGAAAAAAATGAACTTCGGCGCTTTCACTGCTCCACCTCACGTATCTTTTTCTCCGTCTTACTCCATCTGGACTCCATCTTTCGCAACTTTTGCATCTCTTCTCGCTTCTGCAGGCCTTGGCGTCGTCAGGTCGACAAATCGCTCGTCCAGTGTCTTCACCGCCCCCATCAGTGCCTCGTTACACCCTCCGCACCGCCCCCACTTCCTTTTAGGCCTAGAGAGCCTAATAAATCGCTCAACTCAAATACTTCTCCCCTCCCCCCGCCCTCGTCCCCTTGTTCTCATTTCGAATCATGTCCCGATAGCCCGATACTCTTGGGTGACTGTTGGAAGCCTTGATGGCGGCGACCGAGCATGCGATTCCCGTCCATGAACCGATGGAACTCCCATCTCTCCCGCCCAACCAGGGGTTGGAGGCGATGAAGGATATAGTCTTTGGCTCCGTGAGTGGTGCATTACCCTTGGACTGGTAGATGCATATGCTGACCGACTTAGGCTGCTGGTATGGCAGGCAAGCTGATCGAATATCCCTTTGACACCGTTAAGGTTCGCCTTCAATCTCAACCCGCACACCTTCCTCTCCGATATACTGGTCCTCTGGACTGTTTCCGCCAGTCTTTCCAGGCCGATGGCTTCAAAGGACTCTATCGCGGTATTAGTGCCCCCATGATGGGCGCCGCCGTGGAAACTAGCTGTCTGTTCTTCAGCTACCGCCTCGTCCAGGATGCAATGCGCGTTACAATATTCCCTGGAGTGGAACAATTGCCTTTCCTAGCTCTTATTGCTGCCGGCGCTGCTTCGGGATCCGTGACTTCATTGGCGCTTACGCCGATCGAACTCATCAAGTGCAAGATGCAAGTTCCCGTCGAAGTGGGACATCAACCTCCTCGTCCCGCCGCGCTCATCGCGACCGTTTTTCGACAGGAAGGGCTGATTGGGTTCTGGCGCGGCCAAATGGGGACTCTCATCCGAGAAACCGGAGGCAGTGCCGCCTGGTTTGGTGGCTACGAGGGTGTCTCATCCCTCTTCCGGAAATTTAACTCATCCACTACTCACGCCGACACTTTAACCGTCTGGCAGCAAATGGTCTCTGGAGCTACAGCGGGCATCAGCTACAATTTCTTATTCTACCCGGCCGATACCATCAAATCGCGCATGCAGACGGAAGATGTTACACGTCTGCCGGCCAACGGAGAGCGACAGACCTTTTGGAATGTCACTCGATCCGTGTGGAGGCAGCAGGGCTTGAAGGGCATGTATCGCGGGTGCGGGATCACCTGCGCGCGCTCAGCGCCCAGCTCGGCCTTTATCTTTTCTATTTACGAAGGATTGCGATCATATTTCGGATGAGCTGAGGTGATCCGTCTTGATGTTTATACATTGGTCCTAGTCCTGTTCTGCTTAATACCCTTTCCCGATATACCACACCACCTTGCAAACCACCTTTGCAAACCGCCTTGCTCCCGGTGCGACTGCGACTGCGTGCTGTCGTTGCTCATCGCAATTTCACACCTTAAAACTGCTCGACGCTCTCCTCCTCTCGCTCCCTCGTTCACTGGCCATGCGACTCGGACCCATCCGGTGACCATCGCTTGATTAAAGCCAACAGTCCTTGACCCATAGCGCATTCTGCTCGATTTTCATAGATCATTACGTGGAGATACATCTGGGATCTCGTTGCTTGATTGGATATAGAACAATACTCTGAACATAGAAAACCACATACATTGGCGTCTTTCATCATACTACTGCTTCTTTTCCTGCCACGGCAACAATACTCATCTCGCCATATCCTCCTTTAGCCGCTGCATCTAGATAGTCCTGCACCGTCATCGCCAGCCCCCGCTCACTTAACAAATCCTCTTCGAGTGTGCCCTGCAACAGCGGTCCATTCATACCCCCATTCAACTCCCAGACCTTGTCACCCTTCTGCACGAAAGCTACAAAATGATGATGATTTTCATCATGCGGTGATGGTGCCATAGAGGAACCTGAAGCAGCAGCCTCCATGTGCGCTTCCTCTAGGAAAGTCGACGTATAAAGCAACTCCGCCCGCTCAGTCGGAGCAAGCGCAACGGCACGAGTCCTGAGACCATCCAGCTCCGATCCTGGAAGAAGATAATTCTCATCTAAATTGAACACACTATGCAGCAACGCCATCAGCCCACACGCATGGCCAATCGTCTGCTTCATCCATAAAACCGGTTCATCGCCAGACCCCTGATACACCGGTATCGAAGGTATCACAGCTTCCCGAGCAGCGAAGTAAATAGGTCTATCAGCAAGCAAGATCAAGGCATGTATAGGCCGGGGAATCCATGCTAGGAGCTCGGGGGACGTGGAGAGTACGTCGTGGAAGGTGAGGCCTGGGGAGAGACCGAGGTTGGAGCAAAGATGGGCTAGCACCTCCGGGTTATTCTCTACACTGAGTTAGTGGGTCTGTACATTGCAGTGGATCTAGGAAGTTACCGAGAGGGATGAAGGTCTTGCGACCGTTGACAAGCTGGGCTGGAATCGTCATTCTCACTAGGTTATTTGAGGACGCTCGGAGCTGGAGCTGGAGTTAGAGCGGGGTCTCGTAGGGCTGAATCGCTCCACCTGATATCCTCCTTTCTTCTTCGCTTCTTTCTCTCTAATACTCTCATTATATTCTCACCTTCTGAATTGATCTATTCCTCTTCCTGGGGCTGACTCACCACTCACCATGTATCCTCATTCATCCCGTCTGGAAGACTCACGAAGATGTCTACCTTCGATCCTACCAACGTGAATCTGGACACGGCCAGCACGGAAGATGTCCTGTGTTATATGGAGGTCTCGTCCAATGACTACAACGGACATCTCGGTGCTTGCATCTCCCCCATCTTTGTGATCCTTTTCGTCTCCTCCGCCTTCGCCGTTTCCCCGGTTGTCTCCAAGCGCATGACGAGGTGGAAAATCCCCTTCAGCGTGTACATCTTTGCCCGCTACTTCGGTACCGGTGTCATTGTGGCCACTGCAATTCATCCATCTGCTTGACCCAGCTTACAAGAGAATTGGCCCGAAGACATGCGTCGGTTCATCAGGATACTAGGCTGAATACTCTTGGTGTGCAGCGATCGTACTGGCTTCAATCATGGTCATCTTCTTGCTTGACTTGGCGCTGAAGTCTATGTGGAACACAAATACGGAGTGCACAAAAATGAAGAAGCTACCAACGCCTTCATCCAGCATGAGCACCATCTCGACGTGGAACCTGATATACATAATTGCCTAGAATTTTACGCAATGGGCCTCTAGAATTACTGTATGCATCCCAGCCTGCGTCCCTTTGCAGTCAGTACTTAAAGGGTTATTTTAAAACAAAACTATCTCCCATAACTAGGACTTCCAACCTAATACCCCCCAACCTTCTCCTGCATAGGCTTGAACGAAACAGTCACCGGCTCATTGCCAATACCTCGTTTCCTCGCCTCATCTAGGATGGCCACCGTTGCTGTCGCTCCAATTCTAGTCACCCCTAAGCTCATGACATGGAGCAGATCATCTAGAGACCGCACACCACCTGCCGCCTTGATCTGGACCTTAGGGCCAGAGTGCTTTCGCATCAACATGAGATCTGACACAGTCGCCCCGCGGTAGTTATAAGATCCATTCGGTTGCTTAACAAAGCCGTAGCCGGTAGAGGTCTTGACGAAGGCGACTTCAAGCTCCGTGCAGATCTTACAGAGCCGGATGATGTGCTCGGCCTGCAGATAATCGTTCTCAAAGATCACCTTGAGAATGGCCCCGTGGTGCACAACAACCCGATTGATCTCGTCGATCTCCCTGGTCACATACTCCCAGTCTCCACCAAGGACTTTCCCGATATTCACAACCATATCGATCTCCTGGCCACCAGCTTGAGCGGCAGCAGATGCTTCCTGCACCTTAATATCGGTGGTGCTGTTGCCGTGAGGGAACCCAATGACTGGGCACACCAAGACGTCGGTGCCAGCTAACTCCTGCTTGGACAGTGGGATCAGGTATGGCTTAATACAAGCCGTAGCGACGTTTTGTTCTCTGGCAATCTTGAGGCCAGCCAAGACCTCTGCGTCTGTCATAGTTGGGTGCAGCAATGAGTGGTCGATCATCTTGGCGAGCTGTGACAGCGTCACCGAGATGGTTCCCTCAGTGGACATGTTGATTCGTACTCTAATGACAATGAAATTTGGGTTCTTTTTACGATCCTTCCGGAAGGGAGAACAGACTGCCTTTATACTTTCTGTACTCGTGTTTTGAGTCTTCCGGTGGAATTTGTTCCTCTTTCGGGAAGTATGGTCAAGCACCCACGATGAAATCTCAACCTGGGCGAATTCACAATTGATCTCCCAGAGATAACAATATAGTGCCTTTGGAACTATGTTCTTCTTTTTTTATCACGATTTTTTTTATCCAATGCTCTGCAGACATTACCACTTATTCACCGATATCCGAGCCCTGCGTCTTCGATCTCGGAAGCTTTGTCATCCGCTCCACCGGAATGACTTCCTTTTCGGGGTCGCATTCCTTAATTTTCCAACTACCACACTATCCACACGATGGCATTAGAAACAAGGCGCTCTAAAGTGGGCAGTGCATGTCAGAGGTGTCGTCGCCAGAAGCTCAAAGTATGACAGGCCTTCTAACATAGAGTTTTGCTAACCCTATAGTGCGATATTCAACGCCCATGCACACTATGTGTCCGTGCCGGAGTCAGTTGCGAAACGGCAGGTCAATGGCGTGTATTTCAGACGTCGCAGAGTGATGACAGGTCCAAAACTAAACGAAAACGAAATTCCCGACTGGATGGGGATGACAATGTCACCGAGCAGCCATGGTCTAGCTCGACCATGTCATTAGTGGAAGGGGTATGTATGTATTGACAACAACCGGGCTGAACAGCTACTGATGGAAGCAAGGCATTCGAATTTCATAACACCACTACCCCAAACACGTCGATGACCAGTGCATTGCCCGGGGGACAAAGACTATATTCCAATAATTCTGGAGCTATCAACTCTCGTCCAACTGGAAGTCGGCCGAGATTACAAGTATCACGACCAGCAACAGCAGAGCTGGTCTCTTTGTTTCCCTCGCGCGAAGTGGCATATCTCCTGGTAGACACTTACTTTGACCGGGTGCACTGGTTCATGCTTATTTTCCACCAAGATGATTTCCGACAAACCTGGCAGCAACTGTATGACTCCCCCAGAGAGCAGCTCGCAGACTCGTACCCAAGCCCCGGATTTATCAGCACCTTTCTTGTGGTCATCGCAATTGCACTACAGTACGTGGGTGAGCATCGACGGCAATTATTAGAGACTCTAGATGTATCTCCAGCGGATCTGAAGACAAAGATCTTGTCAACAATACGAGCCAAGCTCCTCGATATTGTCTCGTTAGGCTCATTGGAGGCTGTTCAGACCTGTGTTTTACTGGGTACATACTACCTCTATCATGGTAATCCTGAGCTGGCATGGCCCGTATGCGGTTGTGGATTGCGAATCGCCCAGGCTTTGAATCTGCATCGGAAGTTTCCCCATGCCCGACCAATGTCATCGGAAATGCAACTGCAGTACGAGACCCGGAAGCGCTGCTGGTGGGCGATATATGAGATCGAGACCTTTTGCTCCATGTCATATGGCTACCCGCATAGCATCAAGGATTCAGACTGTGATGTGGAGTTATTAGATCCACTGGCCAGATCACCTGTACCTTCTGATGCAAGAGACCAGTGCCCGACCAGTCTTCTTTCTTACAAGTTCCTGATGTCAAAGCTCTCGGTTCTCATCAAAGACATTCTCACAGATTTGTACGGGCTGGGCTCTTTCAAGGGCAATCCCCACCCAGATAGACCAGGCAACTCTTCTGGTCTTCACAGTCTCATTCGCAAAGTCACTGCTCTGGATGTTAAACTGCAGAGATGGCATGATGAGATTCCTGATCTGTTACAGTTAAGCAACTGCAGCCCTCTTGATCTACAATACACTTCAGTGGAGGAAATGGATCGTGACATTGGTGCCTCGGGCCCAAGGTTTGAAAATCACATATATCAGCTTCAAGCGCTTGCCTTAAAGCTAGCCTATGAAAACACCAAGATTCTTCTACACAGACCTTTGCTTGCGTACAAGACAATTCCCACCAACCTCGATCTTGACAGCACTGATCCGGCCCGAAGCCCTTTACGTCTATCTCTACAAGCCTGTCGAGATGCAGCTCTGCGCACGTCTGAACTTGAAGCAACATCCGTCTTCCCTCTCGCTGCCGATACCTATGCAGCAGCATTTATCGGCATTCATACTTTTACCGCCGGCGTCATGCTCTGCATCTTGACAAGTATCGAACCTCTGGCTCCACATTCTTACCAGTCAAAGACAGGCTTACGTCGGCTGCTTAGCATGCAGGCGCACCTTAAATCGCGTTCTCGATCTACTCTCGCTGCACAAGGCCTGGAGATCCTGGAGAGGCTGGCCAGACTACTCATGGACAAGGAATTGAAAGAGATGCTCTCATCTGGCCATGAGGCATTGTCACTTTCCCAAAGTCGTGCTTTTAGAGAGGAGCCGGTGACACAATACCAGGATGAGAGTATCCAGGATCAGACTCTTACGGCCGAGACCCTTGCTGAGGGAACTATGTTTGACTATACAGAAGATCCAATCATGTCACAAGCTCTCTACGACTTCGATCAAGGTGTGTTACACTTATACCGTTTTATCTAAGCGATCGATCTAACAATTGTATGAAGCACTTTCGGGTAATGACTTGAACATTCCGCTTGAGCCACTCTTCCCGGATTTGCTTGGTCATGGAAGTGGATTGGCGCCAGAACAGGCATGGATTTGGGGTGTTCATAGCTTAGCTCAATCTTCAGCGGATCAATAGGTTTTCACATCAAGATATCTTAGCGCAGAAGCACAAGTTATACTATCTAGTCGGAAGCGCTCAGTCAGTGGGGCATTCTCAACAGGCCTGTAATTTTCAGGCTTCAAAAGAATGAATTCAAAGATAGTTAGAAACTGGAAAAGAAACAAGACATGTCTAGAAAGACCTTCTCAGTCATAGCAGAACATTTCTCTCAAGAACACTCGAGGGATAGGGGTGTCCATCCGCATATTTGATATTTTAAATATTTTCTTGGTCTACCGATGGCTCCATTCATGGCATCTTTTCCAATAGACATCCTCCCCACGTGTTTCTACTTCAATTCTCACATGGGGCATTTACCACCATCTTGTGGGGCCGAAAGTCAGACTCCAGGGACAATTAGCAAGTTTAAACCCCTCATCTCCGTATACGCCCGTCTCACTAAACTGTCTCACTAAAGGTGAATAGTTGGGATCAGGCCACTTTGTAACGTACGCGGGACGCGAAGTGGCTACACGTGACTGGGCTATGCACTCGCAGTGGACAGGGGCCTTTCTCACGCTGTACCTAAGACCATTAGCAATTTCTTCATCAAATCTCGAAATATTCCGGGACCAAAACTATATCCGGGCTGGGCAGGGCGGGGTAGCACCGTTGTTATTGGTGTAGGGGGGAGGATGTACGCTACTCCTGCAGTGTTATGCATTGTACGCAGCGTCGAACAGGAGTTTTCGTGGATCCTATTTCGTTTTCATCCACCACCGACATCATTGATCATCCCGGTTTCGTCGTTTATGGAAAATTCGGCTATGACCCCGCATCACGCAATTCTCCGGATCAATTCTATAAGAGCCAGATCTGGTATATACAAGGATCTAGTATAAAAACAGGGACAACCCCCAAAACAGATTTACCAAAACTATACGTACCTAACGCCCAGCAGAATACCCCCCATACGCCCATACGCGCCTTCGTTTCAACTTCCCTCGACAATCCATATCCTTACCTCGACACATTCTCACCATGTCCGCTCCAATTCCTGCTCAAAACCTATATCTTGGCCAAGCCCGTGCCGTCAAGTCGGTCGAGGATTGCATGTCAATCTACGACAAATGGGCTGCCACATACAATGACGAGGTCGGAGACGCAGCTCAAAGCTACGTGGCGCCTGTCCTGGTTGCTCAAGCTGCTATCAAGTTCAATTCATCCACCAGCCCGGCCAACAGTGTCATCCTAGATGCTGGTTGTGGAACCGGCCTTGTGGGCCAGGCACTTTCAATTGCCAGTGCAAAGGCAATTGACGGCATTGACCTGTCTGCTCCTATGCTTGATGTGGCCCGCAAGACTGGTGTTTATCGAAACCTTGATCAAGCAGATATGAACCGTCCTATCAATCAGGCTGACAATACCTACGACACTGTGGTATGCGTCGGTACTTTTACTCTCGGCCACGTTGGCCCGGACCCTGCCTTGCGAGAACTCGTCCGGGTGACCAAGAGAAAGGGCATCGTGGTTGCCACGATCCTCGAAGAGATTTGGATCAAGGGTGGATTCAAGGAAGAGGCTGAGAAGTTGCAAGCGGAGGGACTGGTGAAGGTGGTCTCCGAGGACCTAATAGACTATGTAAAGGGACACGGTGACAAGGCAGTCCTGTTGATCCTAGAAAAGATCCACCGTGCCTGAACGGCCCAAAGCAACTTATCAACTGGATGCGAGCCAATGCAGCTTTTCAACAACCCCCAGAGCCTCCCCAAGCGACATTTCAACACTCTCGGCTACCCAACGCGACAACCCTTTGCACCTTTCGCACCTTTCGCACCCTCCGCACCCCGCTTCGGCTTCTTGAAAACGGTGTATATATTTTTTTTTCTAGATTTCGAGATGTAAATACCTTACGCCCGGGGATTGCAAGTCATGCAATGAATACCTTTCGTACTGAATCGACGGCTTTGAGGCCAATAGTACTAGCGACTAGTTCCCAGTTCTTTAGATCAATTAAGATGACCTTGGACAAAATACTACTGTAACTAACCTAGTTTGAGAGTCTTTCACCTTGTTCAAGAGATCAAAACATCAGTCGCAACTACCTGATTATATATACCTCTCTGATGATCGATCTGAATCTGGTCCTGGGGACCCTGTGTGCAGTGGGGCTCACGCCGATCAATCATTAACTGACAATGCACTAACAACATCCATACTATATTTACTATACTTACCTACTTTTTCTTTTTGTAAAACTGAATAACTAACGATTCAGCTCTGATATACTTAAGCGTCATGTCTGCCGAATGTAACGCTGATAGCTGATATCGCGATAAGCACCCCCGCCTCCAACTTCAACTTCAACTTGACCCCGCAGACTTCTTCCTCTTCTCCCTCTACTACCATGCCTCCGATCACCAGCCCAATTACAACCCAAGAGCTGGAGATCCTCTCCACCAAGGCCATTGAGGCCAAGGGCCGCGCCTATTGTATGTCCCACGCACACGCTCTTGTTCTTTGCTAACCCGTCTAGGCCCGTACTCCAAGTTCCGCGTCGGCGCGTGCATCCTGACCACGTCTGGCGAGTTCGTGGTCGGTGCTAATGTTGAGAATGCTTCGTATCCTGTTGGAACCTGTGCGGAGCGTGTCGCGTTCGGAACTGCTATTGTATGTGCTGCTTGGAGGTTTATGTCTCGAGGCATGGCTAACGCATTCTAGGTGGCGGGACACAAGGAGTTCAAGGCTCTTGCCGTCGCTACAGATATCAAGCCTGCTGCGTCACCCTGTGGAATGTGTCGGCAATAGTGTGTTCTATCTTTTTTTTCCCCTACTTGCTGGGTCTGGACTGACGGGAGTAGTATTCGCGAATTCACCACCCCTTCGTTCCCGGTCTATATGTATGACGCCGATGGCGCGTACAAGGTTATGACGGTGGGCGAGGTGCGTATTATTTACAGTTTTTCATTGATTGCATGACTGACACTCTTCTAGCTGCTGCCCGACTCGTTTGGCCCGGAGGACCTGCCCAAATGAGATCTAGAAATTTTAGAGGTGGGACCTAGGATGGAGAAAGAAGTAAACTGGAGATCCCGCTGTTGAGCATCATCCAAAGCAAAATAAATAAAAAAACAGTCTCTATATCTTCATCCGCATCTCAAATCACGAGGTCCAGCTAGGAGAGGTAAGCCCGCTCCGGCAACATATGCAATACATAAATGAAGAGACCCAAAAAGACACGCGCTCGTAATGTCACATCAATATACCAATCACATCAAATAAACTTTCCAGCTGTTTTTCAAATCCGCGGGCGGGTATCTACGCCTCATCTTCCTCCTCGAATTCATCCGCGCCCAGCAATTCATCCTCGTCGTCCACCACGTGAGCATAGTCGCCCCGACGAGCAGCAAAGGAGCCACGAGTGTTGTATGGTTGCTGGTAGCCACGACCACGAGTGCGCACGAAGCCACTAACACTCCGCCACAGACTGGTAGCTAGCAATGGAAGCGATTGAGCCACAGCAACGATACCAGCGATGATAGCAACCGGAATTGCGACCAGCGCAGAGTCGCGACCAAACAGGCCCTCGGTGGTGACGGAGCCACCCTCACCCAGGCGAATTTGTCCAAATTTGCCGTCCCATCTGGTGTAGACGTAGTAGCCGATTCCGGCGGCCACGGCAATGGGTGTCACGATAGCGAAAAATAGACCAACCCCACTGATGCGGTGCTTCTTCTCAAACTCTTGTTCCTTGTTGGGGCATGGTCGAGGCTCAACCTGATCATATCGGCGGCCACCCTCGCACGTTGATTGCGGGATCTTGCGGTAGCCAGTGGGCTCCCAGTACTCGACCAACTCGGGGTCGTTCTTGCACTGCGCACTGTGGTCGGGTTTGGGAAGCCCTGCCACAAGGCCACAGCTGCCGTCCTTCTGCATCTCGTAGTTGAAGTCACTATATTCGGTCAGTCCATATAATTCTTGGCATGTATGCTGATGGGGACTTACCATTCAAAGTCCGCACGGGTGCACTCGCAGTTCGAGCCGACTCGGTGAATATGCGGCTCTCGCCAGTTGACCCAGCACTGAGCTTCGGGCTTCTTACGATGGTATTGCTCGACGTGTCCGAACAGGCAGACGTCGTCGCCCTGTGCCTCCAGAGCAGGGTGCTTAGGAGCCCACAGATAGTAGTCTTTACTTTCATCCGCATCTTCATCCAGTTCGCACTCACGATCCCAGATGCCGCTAAAGTCGAGACTAATTGTGGCGAACTTGTTGTCGGAGGACTTGGCGTCTTTACCCCACAACAGGAAGCGCTTGGATGTGTCAGAGGGCACGGTCGAGATGTCATCGATGATCATCTCCTTGTCCGCGAATTGGAACTCGGTCCATGTGGCGCCCTCATCCAGACTGTAATGGACGACCTTGGTCGGCTGCAGCTCTCGGACAAGCACAATCAGAGACCCGGCATCACCGTATTCGAACATATAGCGTCCCTTCTTGACGTTCTTCCAGGTGACACCGCCGTCTCGACTCAGGAAAGTATCGGCGTCGTCGGCACTGCCGAGATACTCACCCACGTTACCCACGCCGATCAGCATGCCGATGGCGGATCCGGAGTAGAAGGTGTCACGGGCATCGCGACGTTCGGTATAGCCGTGAAGGTGCAGTGAGCACTTTTCGGTTCCCTGGCCCTTGGTGACGGAACAACCAAATTTCTTGCCTTCGGCGTCCTCCACAGGCGGTGCCAGCAGCGCCCACTGACCACCGTCATTGTGAGTGATCATAGAGCGTAGCTTCTTGCTTGCGCCCTTGTCCTGCACATCCTTGACGTTTCCGACAACGTTAGCGAGAGCAACGCCCTCGAGGCCAGCCATCTTCTCGAAGTCCACGTAGCCATAGTCATTGACATTCAGCCCTTGGAGGCTGAGGGTGAAGTAGGTACCATTGCTGTTACTCTTGACCAAGGAACCATAGCTGCGACCCTTCTCCGTGTTGATCACCACCTGCAAGAACAGAGCGTAGTTGGAGCCTGGCAATGCGGTGTACTGATTGACATCGACGTTGATAGGGAAGTGGGCCTGGGCAAAGGTCTGGCCGTCCATACTGGTGCTCACATTTAAGAACTTGTGCTTTTCGGTCGGGAAGGTAGCCACGACGAAGAACTCGTTCATTGTCACAAAATGGGCAATGTTGTCGTTGATAACCTCGGTGTTGGCAAACCAGTCGTCCTTGCTGTTGCTAGAAACCAGCTGGCGATTGTTTTTCCGATCTTCCTCGAAGTACTGCTCGCAAAGAATGAGGGCCTCGCTATTCTCACGGCCATCATGGTATCCGAACTGACACTGATCGACACCACGGAGCATCTTGTGCCACTCGTCACCGCGATTCTTGGTGTACCACGCGGTATAGGTGCAGGAACTGCCCTCACACTGATCATTGCCGACCCACATCATCCAGTCGATGTGATCCTCGTGGAAAGACAAGGGAGAAGTGTACATTGACATCGACTTAGTGGGCTTCTTGAACTTGTCAAAGCTTGCTCCGCGGTTGACCGTTGACCAGCCATCGTAGCCGCTGGTCAGGAAGTAGGCACCATCAACATAGTAGGGATGAGGCGCGATCGCCACAATGTCCTCGTCTTTCAGCGCCTTGGGCTGTTCCCAGGTCATGCCGTGGTCTTGCGTCACGTACAGTTCCTTCTTGTTCGTAAGCATGAAGATGGTCTCGTCATCTCCTTGGTTGCTTGTCTGACGCTCGAGATAGAAGTATTCCTTGTAGTTGTTGGTGCTCATGCCTGTGACAGAAAAGTATTGCGGCTCGCCGGCGCGGACCTTGCCATCGGCGATGGGAGGAGGAGAGCCGGTGGAGTCCCCGCATGATCGTTCAATGTCCTTGTCGAGATTTTTTCCACCTTCGCGGATACACACATTTCCGGGGATGAGCCGCCAGCCCGAAGGACCCTTGTAAGTGTCACTGGGGTTCTTGCATTGGCCCGCCGGAGGAGTCAAGGGAACGGCCGGAACACACTCCTTGCCATCTTCGCTGAGCTTGAAGTTGTAGTCACATTCAAAGTCTTCAGCGGAGCACTTGCATCGCTCAAAGGAAGGAGGCTTCATCTTGAACTCCTTCTTCATGAAGCAGTCCGCATCGGGGTCACGTCGCTGGTAGATCTGCTTGTGGCCCATGAGACAATCCGCTTCTCCCTTCTCGTTCTTGCGAGCAATCCAGGGCTTGATGTCGTCGTCGGTACATTTACGCTCGTGGAGACCATCAAAATCAATGGAGTACACGACAACACCCTTGGCGGTAGAACCGACTAGCATGAATTTCAGGCTCGTCGCGTCCGGGGTAGTCGTGAGATACATAGGCTTAATCGCCTCCTTTAGCTCAATGGGCTTCTCCCACTCCTTGCCGTGGTTGAGAGAGTATTGAACCTCTTTGGTCTTGCCTTCGCCAGTGACAGCCACAATCACGCCGCCCTGGTCACCAAATTCAAAATGATGCGGGCCCTTCAGCGCATGGCGCCAAGTGAGACCTGCGTCATCTGAAACATAAAGATCACCGTCTTTGTAATCCTTAAGATGGTCACCTGTATTGCCCACGCCCATAACCAGGCCCGGAGCTGGGCTGGAGAACATGCGACGTAAAGTAGGCAGCTCACGGAGCGCATCGTAGGTGGTCATTGAATGGAGATGTAATCTATCGTCACCAACCTTGAGATGCTGGAAAGTTCTGCCATCATCGAAACTAATATCAGTAACAACCTTCTTCTCTGCCCGGTCGGACTCGAGGGCTTCTTTCCAGTTGTCGACAGTGTTGACGATGACAATGCCCTGGATATCGGTGACCTTCTCAAAGTCCACAAACCCTTCCTTGTCACGGTTGGTGTGTTCGATGTTGGGCGTGAAGTAGGTTCCGTTGGAATTGGAAGTGAAGAGCACACCCATGCGATTGGAATCCCATGTAGTCTGCACATCCACCTGAAGACTGTAGTTGGTGCTTTCCAGCAAAGTATACGCATCTTCCTCGATGCGACGGCCACCAAATTCAACGCGATGCCATTCATGAGAGTCGTCGCTGACATAGAGCGCCTGTTCGATGGTGCTGGCTGACTGAAGTCCGACAACCAGATACTTTTTGACAGAACGAATCAAGATCTGTCTGCCACTGACAGGCCGACCCCGGTCCAGGTTAATTTCAGTGCCGTGCGCATCATCGCGGAAGTAGTTATCTGAATAGACCAAGCGTTCCGTCATATCAAAGGGACTCCGCATCCCGGGGGACACGCAGATAACCCGGTCACCAACTGTGTCCAGCAGGTCGACATCATGCCCGAACTCCGGAGTACCCGCAGCCCAAAGACATGACAAGAACGCACCCTCCAGGGTGTTATGGGTCTTGAAGTCATCCGTTGTATAGATAGTGACCCTGAGGCACGGGAATGACGAGCAGTCCTTGCCGTGGAAGATCACCTTCTTAGGGTCCCAGCCACTGAACATCAATGGGGCACTCCGTCCGAGCTTCAAGATCGGCTGAACGCCCGTTGTAAACGGCTTCCAGGTCTTCCCTTGGTCTGTGGTAACCCAGTGAGTGGTGCCCTCACTGAGAGCGTACGCGCGGTGCTCCTTGTCGTGCGGGTGTCTCCAGATCACGGCGACTTGACCTTCCATATCTCCATCGGCACCCTTGATGACCTCCCATTCGTTGCCTCCATCAAACGAGATAAGGGCATTCTGCTTGAGAGGGTCTCGCCAGACTATCGTGTTGCTGCTATCGAAGTAGAACAGGTCGGAAGGCGGGCTATCGAATTCCGTCGAGGAAACCTTGGGATTATCCCCTTTTGCCGCGGCCGGACTAGCAGCGAATGCCAGCAAAAGCCCGACCACGAGCAACAACCACCTCGGGATCATGACCGCTGATCCTTAGGCATCTGAATGGGTGGTGATGTTGGTTTGAGGAGTCCGCCTAAAGTAGCGGGCCGCGCCGAAACGATGGACGAGGATATGATGAGAGAAAGAGATGGAGCGGATGATTGTCGAAAAAAAAACCGTGATTCAGTCCAAAACGCTAGTCACGCAAAGCGCAAAGAATCCAGAGGGCGCAAGAGAGATGACCGAGCTGCGTGGCCTCAGCCTGGGGAGCTCCCCTGTCACGTGCAGCTTATCGGCTATCACATAGTTCGCGCGTTCCACGGTTCCCTACGCTGTATCCGGAGATGAATTGACGTCAACATAGAAGATATAGATGTAAAGTGATTGTTTATATACGAGCACTCCATGTACTGAAACGCTCTGCAGCAGAAGAAGATTCTATACACAAGGCGCTGCGAACTGATAGATGCAAGACAAGAATGAAGCGAATTCCCATAATCCTACACCAAACCCACGCTGCAATGCAGAGACCGTCCTCCGTTGGAGGACGGCAATTGAAAACAAAAAGTTCGCGCGCCAAAGAGCGAGAAAATACAAACTCCAGAAGGGTGGTATAAGAAAGAAATGTCAACGTATAAGAAGGTTTAGGCTCGCCGTAGGAGCTTGCGCCACATCTTCTTCACCATGCCCGCCTCACCTAGATCTGAATCCCAGATGTGTTGACTGCGATCTGCTGGTGGTAGTGCTGCTAATTGCAGAGGGTCTTTGTCTTCCTGCGGTGACTTTTGAGATGAAGCGGGAGACTCGGTGCGAAGATCGGGTCGGGTTAAGGTCATCTTGAGGGTCATCTCCCGATTCCCCGGTAGTCGGTGCGGAACGACCTTTAAACCAGGAAGCGACGATTGACGTCGTTGCAGTAATGACTGGTGATCCACTGATGGTCGACGGGCTTCTCGTATCTGTGGCTGTGGCAGACGTGGTGTAGGCAGGCCATCGAAGGATCCTCCTGGACTACCAATTATAGTCCCATCATCGTCTTCAAAAAATGTTCCACCAAACTCTGGAGACTCATTCTCTGAATTGAGGGCAGTAAGAAGCTCGGGTGTGACATTCTCCTTTTCTTGGTCCTGATCCTGATCCTGGTCCTGGTCTTGGTCCTGGGGCTGGTCCTGGTCCAAAGATGGGAAGCCAAATTCAATGGCTTCATCAAACTTCTGAGGGGATGCCAGGTAAACCCGCAGTTTGAGACGAGCATCAGGGTCCTGATAGTACTGCGCCCCCGGGTCAATGCTAGAAGTGGAGGATCTTGGGGCGTGAGATGGTTGACGGCGAGATCCTGGGCGCGAAATTGAGCGGCCGGTGCTGGTGATCGGACTCAGGGGAGGTACAGAAGGACTGGAAGGCAATGGACGAGGGGGCAATGAGGCCGTTGGTCGATGTCTCAAGGCATGTGTATTGATTGAGAGGGACCGACGGAAGGAAGGGCGACGGCGAGACTTCAGCCTCGCGGCGGCTGATTCGGCGACATGGGCATGATACTCGTCGAGTGACAGGTCAAGATCCCCATCCTCGTCAAGCCAGCGGATGCTGTCATATAAAGACTGATCCATTCTCGGGTCAGATTCGTCGTCAGAATCCGAATCGGAATCGGAGTCGTAAAAAACGGTAGAAGGCTGAGCGACAGGTAAAGTCGCTTCTGAGGGGTGGCTGTCGTTGGAGTGACGGCGTCCCCGAGTATCAGGTCGACGATAGAATGCCTCGTCGGCAGCGTCGAGGATGACGCTTTCCCGGTAGGCGCGGCGCAAACGATTTCGTTCCTCTTGGGAGAACAGCTTTTGTTGGACTTTAGCGGGGAGAGAATGAAAGCATTGCGAATCTGCCTGGGCGACCAGGTAGGCTGATTTTAATGAACCGGGTTTCCGAAGTTTCTGAGGTCTGTTCTTCTCCAAACGATGCCTCTTCAGGGATGTCGAGGGGTGCCGCGGGTGGAGAGGGCCAGGCCCAGGACGAGTCCGATAGGAGCCATAGTTTGAGAGGTAACTGGGATCGCTCTGGGCTAGCCTGATGCGCATACGCTCAACATTCGAGAAGAACTGGTCCGAGTCAGCGAATTGAACGATGGGGTCAGTGGAGAAGAAAGCGGGATTGGGCCAATGTGCAGGGTCAACGGTAGCGCCATGGAAACATAGTGTGGGTGATGGTGCCTCCACTTCTTTCTGACTTTCCATTCAGGGGTAAACCGAAGCCACTCGACATGGTAGTGATATGCAAGAGTGTTCCGAGAAAGAAAGTGTCGGCCGGTTCATTGCGCAATGCCCCAAAATTGATGCTCTCCGAGACTATCGAGCCGACTAACGATCCAAGAGGGGGGCCAGATCGTATTGGGAAGATCGAACAAAAAAAAATAAAAAAAAAGCCCAAACAAAGAAATGCACACACAATGAAGTAGTACATACCTTTCTTCTCACTGCTGGAGGCAAAGACTCAAAGTCCTGCTCATTTGCTGGTAGTTGCATGGCTAATGCGATGCCAAGTTCAATGTCCCTGACGTTATGTACTCGTCAGACGCATAGAAGTTGTGGCGTCCAAATTCCAATGTTCGATGGTAGGAGGTACAGAGTGAACGAAGACAGGAGCGAGGCATCCTGTATATAAAGATGCAAGTGAGGGGCTCGAAGCGCCGGGTTCAACAAGTCGTACATGGAAGTATCATGAAGCGGTGCACAGACCCTGATGTGAGATCTATTTGGAGACCTGTCACCTTCCCCCCCTCAGTGGAGATGTGCGTTGGCCCTTTTGGCATCCCCCCAAAAGTCCGGGTTCCTTCCTGTGCACTTTCTGTGTGACGAGTCATGAACCCCTCGATCCCTCGATTGGACCGGTTCGCAAGCGCGTTGGTGTCCAGCTTTGGAACTATAGCCGAGTCCTTGACTCCATGGACTCCCGAAGTAAATGAAGTGAGCTGACCTTAGCTCAGCCCTTACCAGATAATCAAACTATGAGACCGGTCATCCCAGAAATCCCGTCTTCGTAATCTCGGCCGGTCACTCCCAGGATGTCGGATCCAGTCCAAATCCTTAAGGTTTGCATACGTCGATCTGGTCATCACTGCCGAAGCAAGGACATGTCATAGTTTGTGACGGGTCAACTGCAAGGATCTCCACGGTTTGAGACAGCCTTATATCATGAACTCGACGGGACCAGCTGAAACAGCTCGGAGATATTCAGGGCCTAATAGCCAGCTCTGTTACGAATCCCGGGCAAATAGAAGAAAAAAAAGAAAAGAAGAAAAGAAGAAAAAGCAAAGAAAAAGGGGTAGGCAAGCAAGAAAGACAGAAAACGAGAAAACGGGCGCTCCAGCAGATCGGTACGCTAATGCGACTAAGGAAATGCGATCGATGAGATCCCGGAACGAACAGGGAGTACGAGTCACAAAACACCCGAGAGGTCTCGAGGCTGGAATTTCGGAGTCTCTGGAGCTCGGATTTCTCGAATTCTATTCTACTACACCAAGTTGGTTTCAATCTGTCAATAATCGGGGAACGCCCAAACACCTCAATTACAGTGCATTCAGCACCTGCTGCATAGCCGGCGTGTTCGAGTCCTCGCGCCGCGAGACATACGCCCGCACCTCCTGCACACTTAATTTGGCTTCGGGGCTAGCTCTACTCGATCCGCCAGACCCTCCGGTCGCTCCACTGGCGGCTCCTTCACGGATACGCTCGCGCAGCGCCTCCACGCCGATGACAAACAGACTGCCCACCTCCAGTAACACGTCCAGCGCGCCACCGGGGCCCTTGGTCTCCTCGTCAATGTCCCACGACTTGAGCATGTCCGCATATTGCGTCATGTCCTTGGTCACCATCAAACCACCCGGCCCGCTGACTGAAAACCGTTTGAAATGCTCCAGGAGCAGCCCACGCGTCCCCAGGGCGATCTCAGTGAGTACCTGACGGACGTTGGCCCCGCTGGCAGGTAACGACGTTCGCGCCATGTTGTGCAGCTTCGTCAGGAACGTACAAATCGAGGCGCAGGTCTAGACTCGGAATTAGCTTTGGGCGCGGAAAATTGTTTGATACAGATCCAATATTGGCGATATGACCTACCGGTGTTTGTAACATCTCCAGCCATGAGGCATTGTCACTCTCGCGTGGTCGGAAGTCATTTTTCTTCTGTCCGGAGAGTAATCGACCAACCCACGCGAGCGAGGCGTCGATCGTCTTCTGCTCGATCGTATTGATCTTCTCCTCGATCCGTGACGTCGTCTGGCTCGTGCGCTTTTCCATGTCACGTCGAGTGGTGATGCTGCCCGTCGCCAGGGGCAAAAGCACCGCATTTACACACATGACCATCAGCGTGGTGATGCTAATGGTCGTTCGGACCGACAGGAGATAGCTAAAGTCGGGCTCGGACTTGGCGGACTCCTGTTGCGTGGCTGCCTCCAGGGCAGCATCGAGGCAAACATCCACGTATCCATCACCCATAGTCACGAGTAGCAAAGTCAATAGAGCCGACACGTCCTTGTGTGTCTCCGAGTTGACACTCAGCTCAAGCCCACGACCCACCGCTTCCGCAAGCCACTTGAGCATACGCTTGGCATCACTCAGGTTGGGCTGACCATCCTCGTCGGTAAGTTTGATTTCTGTCAGCTTCGTCGTCTCGGGGACATCGTCTATTTTAGCTACATGCATCAACATTCGCCGTTGAATAGGCGAGACGTCGTATGAGTCTAGTCGGTTGATGAAAGTGTCTCGAGTCGTGGAAAGCAATTCAGTTCCAGGTCGGGACAAAGACGCCATGAACGTGGTGGCAGCCTTCTTTCGGCGAGCGTGAAAGCAAGTGAATCGGAATAGGACCGCACTGAACAGTTCCTCCAGGGTGCGCTTCTCGCGTTCGATGTAGGATGACCCGACAAAATATGGAACAAACAGCTCCTCCAGCTGTTGGTCCAGCAGCAGTGCGGTCTGGGAGGAGATAGGATCCGGGTGCTCGGTCAATCCATGCGCTTTCAAATCATCAATCAACGAACTGATGTAGCCCCGTGAGCTCTGTAGGCACCGTAGAAATGCTAGTGATGAGACTCCGCTGGCCTTTTCCAAGACCATCTCGAGTCGCTGCTGGATCGACTGTTGGAACACTCGCTGCAGGAACTTGCCCAGGACCTGCTCGTGATAGGGAAATGCCCTCTTAATGATAGTCGACTCTTCCTGCACCACAACCTTGACCTCGTCTAGCAAAGACTGGAGGCTAGACTCGATACTAGGAAGCTCGGCATCCGGGTCGGCCAACTTCTCCCAAGATTCGGCGTCGCCGCCCACCTCCTCATTCATCAACTGACTCCGGTCGATAAAGAACTGATGCTGGTTCACGAACAATGCGATCACACTACCACCGCCGTTGAAATCCTGCAACACGGTAGCACAGTCCTTCATGCCATCGAAATTGGCCTTGCGGTAGAATTCGTCGAATTGCTTAAGCAAATCCTTCTCAAGAGTCTCCGAAAACTTCTCAATAATCTCTCGTGTGTTCCGCCGCGGCGTGGGGCTCTCATTCACAGAATCCGAGGAAGAACTCGGGGAGTGATTGCCATTGGCAGCTGATGGGTTCTCCTGCCAACTCTGCGGATCCAACCGTTGACTGATACGCAGCAGCTGCCGTGCAATGTGTGCCGAGCGCACTTTGGCCTCCCCCGTCCCGGACCGTCGTAGATTTTCTAGGAGCGAAATCTCGCCCCGGTTACACACCCCGTCCCAACATTCCAACAGGAAGTGGGCATCGAGCGCACGACGGCGCTGCCGGTCTAGCTCCTCCAATCTCCGTCCAGTTTCCACTGCCATATTCCCCGTGCCTCCGGCATTCTCTAGCCCGGCACCATTGAGCGACGTGTCCAGCTGTTGAAACGACTCAATAGTCTGTCGCAATTTCCGGCCCAATGTGGTAAGATTTTGGGAATGCTGAGCTTCTGCGCGTCGTACTGCTGCTGATAGTTCATTCTCACGTATCTCCAGGTCCCCCGAGAGCTCGCCTAATCGTCGCTGGGCATGTTCGAAGGTGCGGATGAGGGGTTTCGGATCGAAGGCTTGATTGGCAACACCGGTGGTTCCGCCGCTTGAGCGTCGAGCTGAAATTGCTGTATCGGAGAGCGCCTCGATAAACTCCTTGACAATGAAGTCGCGACCGGAGAAGTCCTCGAGAGTGAAGCTAGGGCCCTTGGGGAAGACGGAGCGGGCGGGGTTCGAGGACATTAAGGATGCATTGTCAGACGTCATGGCGATATTGCAGGATGGAATTCATGGGCCGCCTCGAGACCAGTCGCAGTGAGTGAGGATTGGCCACCTCAGGTGTTGATGGGGTAGGATCTCAAGAATCCGGGGAAAGCTGAGATGCGCGCAGTCGGAGGTGCGGGTAAATTCCACCGCAATGCGAATGTCACCGCCTGTTCTTGATCGCTTCATGCTACTTGTTTGTCGGGAAATGCCTACCATATGCAATATGTGCAAAGCTCGAAGGCAAGATTGAAGACCACTGGTTCAAGTGAATTTAATTCAAATCAAATCATACAAAATCGGCCGAGTTACTTGCAGTATTTCCTACGTTACCCGTGAAGACCACCTTGGCCACAACGTAGAAGCAGTGCAAACAATTTCCGTAGGCAGCCAAATTGAGAAATCAAGACCCTGACAGACTTGTCCATGTGTATTTCCATAGAATACATAAACACAAATCAAAGCTAGTGCGACCCTAGGCTGTGAACCAAACTGTACAACAGTGACTTGCATGTGGACAAGTTCAATACTTCTTTTGAGTTCCCACTTCTTTTTCCTCCAACAATCGGCCACCATGGTCTCCCAAACAGACCGCGAGATCCTGCGCGCAGAGATCCGCTCAAGAAACACCAAGCTCAATGCCGCCGACCGTGAGAATTTGTTGAAGCCATACCTACCCGACCCCAATGAACTGCCCACGCCACAACGATCCCGAGCCTCAACTTCTGCTTCCCAACGACGCCAGAAGGCTCGCAAGAGGCCCATCCGCACGTTCATCAAGTCGCAAATCCACCACCTGACCTACGCTATCACACACATCATCTTCGGTATCATCGTGCGCCTGCTACAGGCTTACCATGCCGTCGTCGACCGTGTCTTCGCCGTCGTCTACCACCACCATCGTACGCCCGAGCTGATCCGCAAGGATGTTCGCGGCTTGAAACGACTCCCACAGCACCTGAGTGTCATTTTGACATTGAGTACTGAGGACGATGCCTTGGCAGTACTAATGGACGAGGTGGCCGAATTGACTGCCTGGAGTTCATGCGCGGGGATCCAACAACTCAGCGTATATGAAAAGACAGGCATGGACACCCCAACGCACTTGCTTGGCCTATGCTAACCCTACTGTGTAGGCGCTCTCAAGTCCTGTATTCCGGCCCTGCATCAGATTATCACCACTAAATTGGCCTCGTACTACGGCACACCCTCCCAGCAGCCTTCTCTCCAACTCTTCGCCCCTCACCACCCCGTTCACGGCGACGCACCCGACCCAACTTCCGGAAACCCCGCCCTTGCACTTCTTCTTTTGTCCTCCACGGACGGCCGTGAGACACTCGTCGATCTGACCAAGACCCTGGCCGAAATGTCGCAAAACGGAAAGTTGTCCCCGGAGGACATTACGCCTGAACTGGTGGACGCCGAGATCAGTGAGATCACCACCCAGCCTCTTCAAGCTGACTCGGCTTCCGGCGCTGCCAAGATCCTCAAGCCTGAGCCGGATCTCTTGTTAATCTTCGGGCCCTTCTTGAGACTGGATGGCTATCCTCCGTGGCAGATCCGTCTGACGGAGATGTATTGCACCGGTGATCGCAATCATGCTCTGACTGGGTATGGGGAAGCTGTTGAGTACCAAGGGTTCATGCGGGGTCTGTGGCACTACGCTGGGGCTCAAATGCGTTTCGGACGGTGAGAGAGGGCAGTGGGCATGTCAGTGGGTTTCCCCGTCTAAAAGACTTCTTCTTATACCCCGTCGGCATGGAAGCCGAGGTCCATTCTAGTTCTAAATCATAAATACTGCATCGTTTATAATTGAACGCATACTGAAGCGTTTAAGTTGTCATTAGATAAAAGCTCAAGTGGTATCACTATGTATCATTGTGCTATGCCAGGTTGATCGCGGAATTATGCCGAGAGTGATGCAGTCCCATCAAGGGAAGTGTTGTAGAAAGTAAAAGGAAAAATGCAGATCCCAGTGCACGCGCATCCAACTCCATGACCGCCCGAGATATATGTTAGAAGAGTTTGTTCGTAATCCACCAAGAGATAGGGAGTTCGTGCGGTCGTTTCGTGGTTGTTCATATAAGCGATGTAAACGGAAATTTACCTGCCCATGCCCTCATGATTCATCCCATCTAACGTCCACGGTGAGGTGGTGGACCCGGCAGACCAGGGTGTATGATCGCGAACACAGTCGAGGCATCTCACGATTTCCGTTCCGGTCTCGGTGACGCCTTCGACAGCACAGCTCGAACAGATCTTCCTCCGTCCGTCGAAATCTTCATCAGGACTGAACAGGTCCCCGTGGGGTGCTGTTACCGGGACGTTCATGATGCCGGGGCAATTTACGGCATCACACTGGCGCAGACAAATGAAGCAGGCTCTTTCTCCGCAGAGATCACAGTCTGCATAGGCATCCAGTACGTGGCGTGTTGTAGGGCGTCTGTGGCAGATGTGACACGGACGCAGCGCTGAGGCTGAATTTGATGGATAAGAGAGCGGCACAAGGGTCCTGGGAGATACGGGCGGAGAGTAAGGGTCTAGTGGTGCAGCGTAGGCATTTGGTGAGAGGAGAGAGGATTGCTGAGAGGTTGGGATCGAGAGGAAGGGGGTCTGGAGGTGTCGGCGTTTGCGAGGGAGACCCCGGGGTCGAAATGAAAGATCGCCTCCTTCTGGGTGACGGGCCAGGGGTAGAGAAAACCCGCTACCACAGTCTGGATGATCTACCCGAAATGGAATGAAAGATGACCTGAAAGGCAAAGTTAGTGATTGAAGTGAGTGGAAAGCAACGGTAAGTTCAAAGTTCAGAGGAATCGACGTACTGACGGGGCAAGGTTGCCGAGTCTTCATGGTCACGCTTGCGTTTCCTCCAGCAGGCAATGGAGTCTTGAGGCTCCGAAAAGCTAGGCATAGAGGGAACTGTATATAGAGCCCGCCAGAATAGCAAAGCAAGAACAGTAAAGAACGAGGGAGTTTCAAGTTGACGCATGAAAATAAAGCTGGGCCCCAGTCACGGTACTCACCGCCCGAGGTCCACTCGTCGGTATTTGGTATCTGGTATGTCTACAGAGACGCCTTTCACATTTCACTGGATAAGCGTTTGGCCTGGTATGAATTTGAATCAAGGGTATTCTGTGTCTTGGCTGTCTTTCCTATCTTTGTTGGTCTTTGACGTCGACGGAAGATGCGTTAGCCAAAAGTTGATGTTATGGGGCCATGACAAGCCTATATTTGGAAATACTAAAGACATACAGTACAAGCTTTGATCAGTATCGTCAACTACAGTAGTAGATTGATCGAATGTCGCTCCACATTTAATAGCACAAGCTTGTTTTTGAATTGATTGTTGCCTGCTTAATATAAGCATGGATTCAATTGCTAGTGTGTTTTGAAATATTTATCCATTGACAAGCCGAAGGATATCCTAGATAGATAATTACTAACTAGTAGTTGATTTTAGCTAAGTAATCTGTCGGTTTCTGCGTTGTGCTATTCCACCCGACTACACAATGAAGGTGGCAGCCAAGATGAAATTGCGCTATGGAGAATCCACACGGCGGAATTAGACCCACAATGGAAGTCAAGGCCGAGGTTCTCAACTTACGGGCAGACTTTTGACAATAATTATACGCGATCAATCGATCCCTGATCCAGCATTTTTGACGTTGAAAGTAGCACTGCCCATGAGCAGGAACCGGCAAAGGTTTTATCCCTCATGTAGTTAAATTTAAACTCGGCCAGAGCACGCACTTCGGTTGGATCCGAGTGGATTCTCTGATCCATCCCGACGGCTTCAAGAGATATCTCCCTGATTGCTCCGGAGCAGAAACCCTCGTTGACCCAGATACATCCATACACTCTGCCGGGTCCTTTCGGTTGCACTCCGTAGAAAACCGGTGCAGACGTCGGGGTGTTATAACGACATAGGTCAGACGAATTTGTCGGGAGTCGGACTCGGAGATCGGGATGCCGTAGATGATACGGCACGATCTCCGGAGCACAGCCTCTGCAAAGCAAAGCTACGAGCTGATCAATACATAGTCTTGGATAGGAGCGGATTCGCAATTCGTGGGGCAGCAAAGCAAAGTCAAGTGCCGATCGTCGGCAGTTACAGTAGGCAGTGAAGAAGGTGTATATTCTACTATAGTACAAAGATTCAGAGAACAGAAGGTCCGGGAAAACCCAGATATCCGTGCTAGTCTGATCACGCCAGGATCAACTGATATGTTTGGTACTTGGCAGAGAACCCTTACCCTCTCAGGTAAGCGTTCAAGATGAAGACAACAGACATTCACCCACATCGGATCGTGGGGAGGTGGGGAATTCCGAGTAGCCGCGGCGTAGCAGCTCCCGATTCTTTGCTCCGAGCCCCAGCTTCAGATTCCTTAGCCTATCTTTTCTTAGGTTCAGACCCCCGAGCCCTGGGTCCCTTATGGTTTAGGGTAGTAAATACTTGGTTGACGTTCGTTGCGTAATCCTTTCCGATTGCGTCTCGCTGCTTTTATACGGCGCGATCCTTCGCTTTCGCGCCTCGGAGATAATTAGGATATCTGGAAGACTTTCGGGGCCTCCTGAACTTCGGTGATTTCGATTTTGCGCTCACCGTCTGCGCTTCCGCTCTGCAGTCCATCTGCATTTCCTGTGCATGGCATGATTGCTGCCCTTTCCAACCCTCCTCATGGATGAGGGCTCCGACAAGGCCCCTCGGCGGAAGAGGGTCTCGAGGGCCTGCGACCGTTGTCGCAGTAAAAAAGTAGGTCATCACGCGATGCGCCCATTCATCTCAAGCTAATCCGCCTCGTCCGGCCCAGGATAAATGTGATGGCGCGCGTCCCACTTGCTCCGCCTGTCAGGCTTCGGGCCAACCCTGCTCCTACGACCCCCATGCGAAGAAACGCGGTCTGCCTGAAGGATACGTGCGCGGTTTAGAGAAGCTGTGGGCCCTTTCAATATGCAACATCGATGGGTTCGAGGAAACCATGCTGGCGATGCTGGGAACCACTGTGGAATCGGCCGGGCGCCGCGGCAAGCTGATGGCGGCTTGGACGGATGATGGGTCCTCGGAAAGCTTGCACGAAACCTGGAAAACCAGCCGCTTGTACAGCGCGCTGGAGAAGATGCTCTCCAATTCCGAAGTATCGCCTCCTACCGCAGGGAAACGATCGCGGAATCCCCACGATGATCTCCAGGACAGTCCATATCCGATCCGAGTGGGCAGAGAATCGACGCCCCTTGGTCCCAACGCACCGCGCGTTATCGGACCATCCCCCGTCTCTCCAGTTCTCAAACGAGCTCGACTGGCACAAGCATCCGCCGGTCGTGATTCCTCCGCCAACGACCTCCAATCTGCGCTGCAATTACCGCCTCAGACGTCTCAATTGCTCGACATCTATTTCGCCGCCACCCACTCCTGGTTCCCCATTGTTGCCAAACATAACATCCTCCGCGCGTCATACCTCTACGCCAATGCACCCGTCTCCGTCACGACAAACTCCCCGGGATCTGGGGATCACGCTGCTCTCTGGGCCATTCTCAGCTACACCGTTACTCAATCTCGAACCGACCCGCGCGCCGGCCCCGCTGGAGCCTTATCTCTTGCCAAAGATCACTATTCTGTGGCTCGAAGCCTCATTCCGTCCGAAAAGGAACGCTACGAACTCGGCCATATCCAGGCATTACTATTACTAACATTGGTGAACATGGGTCTGGAAGACTGGACTGCCGCGTGGCTGCTGAGCGGCCAAGCCGTGCGCATGGCTGTTGCCATGGGTTTAGGTTCTTTCAGTGATACGCGAAGGTCCGACGAGTTGAGACAGGGCAAAGCTGTCTTTTTGGGATGCTTCGTCGCCGATTCCATCTTATCATTCCGTCTCTCGCGATGCCCCGCCATGTCTCCAAGCGAGCTGGCCACGGTGGGGTTGTTGGAAGAGGATGGATTAGAGGAGTGGAACTCATGGGTCGATGTCCTTCCCCCAACAGGTGCTTCGCATGTGAAGAATTCCCCTCGAAGAGGACCACTCCTGGCTCTGAGCTGCTTCAATCGCCTCGTGGAACTAGCAAGTGTCCTTAACAAAATAGCAAGAAATCTGTCAATGGGGTATAAAGCGGACACATTTGCACAGCAGCTGGTGATGGATTTGAAGCAGTGGGACGATAACCTTCCTCTTGGATGTCGTTTGATCGGACCAGAGAGTATCTACCCAGAACGACATTCGGCTCTGTTACCGCATCAGAGTTACCTTGGCCTGACTTATATTTCCACCCTTCTCTGGCTATATTTACGCCTCATTCCTGGAGAACAGGGGCTGCATCGATCGCAACGACCGGCAACAGAGGGGGCCAAGAAACTTCTCTATCGAGGACTGTCGATGATCACACAGCATTTGGAGAATTTCCCCATGTGTGGGTTTCCTCCTATGTTTGAATATGGCCTGCGCACGATTTCAGAGCAAGCCTTCTCGCTGCGCCACACTCTCGACTCATCCGACAGTTTCCCTTTCGCGTGGTGGGCCGAGGAGTTCAGACAGAAGGCAGCCGTGCTGATCCCAACATGGCCTGTATACGGATCCTTGGTGTCAGCGATGGAACGTTGGCAGCAGTCTAACGGCTTCTCTGGTGATCAGCCTTCTTCTTATGCTGGGAATGTGCCTGGCCCCCTCCTGCCAGCAGCGCCGCCTTTAGCGAGCCCTATGCAATCGGGTGGACCACATAGGCTATCTCCGCACGAACAAGGAAACTATGCCTCATCCATCATGGGCATCAGTATCCCAGTGGACGCACCATCCCTCACACCGAAGGACACAGTCATGGAAAATGCAGAACTCGGGATGATGGATGATTCCATGCAGCAGCCAATTATTCCAGAAAAGGTCACGCCGCGCAACGCACCCGACGCGATGTATGCACAGGGGCCTATTCAACCACAACCACGCACTCCTGACCCTTCCACTCCTAATACCATGATGTCTGGGAAAGCTCCCGCAAGTGACCGGTCCGTCCCCACCGGAGATCCAATGGGATTCAACCCTGCTGGCACAGGTGACCTCGATGCGATCTTTAAAGATCTTGCATATCTGGATACCACCGAGTGGTCCAACAATCGCGAGGCTGGCCTCAAGGACTTTGGTTTCCTAGACGATAGTACCTTCCAGGCATTCTGTCATGACCCAGATCGTCTGGTCGGATCTCAAACATTGGTTCACCCGCCATCAATCGCAGATATCTGGCCACCTCCCGGCTTTTTTCCAGAGACCTTTCAACAGCCTCCTGACAAGTCAATGAATGCATGAGGGCCATTTAGCTGAATTGGGCTTTGCACTCGAATCAGTATTAGGGTCAGGAGCTAGCTGACTTAACCCAATTGAGATATTCACAGTCTTGCCCGGTCTCTGGTTAAGCTGGTCTGACTTGACGACTCTACTTTCACGCCCCTTGGTTGGCCATTGAAGGTCCCATTGACAATGTCTGGGACAAGAAGCGCCAGCCATATCGGTCTCATCTGAGATGAAACTCAGCTGATATTTCCAAAATTCAGCTCAACTTTGCCAGAGCATTCATAGTTATCATTTCTTCGAAACACCTTGTTGGCCTATAGAATGTACATATATGTATATATACTCAGACCGATATTGTCGTGGACTCCGATGCGAGAGTATCGACCATTCGATGTATTCATCATCTTGGAAATAACTTGATTCTCCCGATACAGCCAGAGAGATTGCGGATGCACTTTTAATACTTCATTGGCACGATCTCTGTACGGCCGGTCTAGGAATATTATCTGTTTCCAGATAGGCGGTCGTGATTTATCCTCTTGGACGTATTTGAAGTCATTCAAAAGGAAATCTCGGAAATGAAACGAAAGGAAGCCTAGAGAGACTCCTAGAAGATGTCGAGAAAGAACTAAAGAACCAAGTGTGTAGGCGCGTTTAGCCTATTTTCTTGGTCGGGCTGGAAAACCTTCATGCAAAGTCATTCTGATTGTTCTTATTCTTCGACAAGACTCAAGCCCTCTTGGTAGGTATCACGATTATTGGACATCCGTGGGACGCGAATCCTTCTCACTACATCAGGAGGAGTTCTGTTCTGTGTTATAGTGCCCGCATCCGTATCCACGACTTCATCGGCGCGATATGCGAGGGTGACGCCTGTTTGAAAGGCGTCACCAATACGATCTATCTCTGCTGGAACTTCTGCTTGACGGTGGCGACCTCTTGAAGACACGCACGGGTGAGTCGGACGGTGTCTGTTGTGGGATGCGGCTTTCATCGCTGGAATATTCGGCAGCTTCTTCGTGTGGGGCTTCTTCTGTCTCCGGTGACAACGTTTGGACAGGTACAGGGGGATTATACACCTCGTGAACGCCAGACTGAGGAATCCCACCGGAAGCTCCTCGTTCGCGAAGAGACAGTCTCTTAGCACGCCGTGAGCCGCGAGCTTTCCGTCTATACGAGTCCCAACGTTGCGGTAGATCTTCATCCACTTCATATGGTATCTTCGTAGAGACCACCGCTGTCGGGCCCATGATTACAGAGCCTATGGAGGTGGAGCGCCGCAGTCTGCGTTGATTTGGCGATTCAGCATCTTTGCCATGATTGGAGCCGGAGTCCCAGCGGAAGTCTGACAGAGAATACTTTCCGTTCTCGTTCTCGATAGAGATCTTGCCCCCAACGTATGCAGCAGTCACCACAAGCAGGAAAACGATGAATGCCCAGAGGGGATACCAGACGGCGGAAATATTCCAGGTGGTCATTCCAAAGATTCCCTTTCACCAAGAGATCAGTTCTATCTCATGCAACCTAGGGCTCAGACTGACCGACACGAACGACAATGGCAGAAAAGCAAATGCTAGCAGGTTGAGACGAGCCACTGCCTGGGTTTGCACCACTGTCTCGACATTGAAGACCTAGGTTGGCTTTGATGAGTTATGTGGCACCGTCCACTAGTAATCGGCACTCACCAAGCTCATGAGACTCTTGAACTGTTCCAAGATCACATTCGAGGTGTCCCAATGATGACGCAAACCCTGTAAAATGTCTTCTGTTCTTTCAATCAAAGCATCTTGATACTCATCCAGGGGCATTGCTTGAGGATCTCTCTTGCTAACATACTTCTGGAAGCGCTCGGTAGATGATATATGAAGTCGAAGATTCTCACGGAGTGTGATCACATTTGAAGTCGCTCTGTGTAGTTTGCGACTCAATTTCAAAGTCGAATTGTTTGAGGTCGCGCGATACGCCAGAGTATTTTGACGAGCCAGGTCTTGTCCTGTGGCACTCCACACATTGGACCAGCGGTTACACCCTTGAAGCAGGTCAATGTAGAGCCAGAAGGGACATTTGTGAAGTCGATTCATTCTCCAGGAATTATCTCCTCCCAAATGCTTCGAGATTAGTGGGAGGATCGCACTATCAGTCATGTATAGGATGATTATGTGTTCGTCCTTCGCTCTAGAGTCATCGAGTCTGTTCGAATCTATGATCATTGCAGCCACTCCGTGAAAGTTGATTATTTGCTCCTCGAATACGAGAGCTGGTGAGTGGGTGTCATTCTGGACAGGGCTTGTTGACGGGTAATTCAGCAGGAAAGTAAAGACTGTACATGATCAGTAACTAACGGCGCAATTTGGCTGGGCATATACTTTCTCCATCTCCATCATAATATGGCATAGCCGCTGCACTCTGTCCACGGCCGTGAGGGCTCAAATGGTCAAATAAAGGTAGGGGTAAAGCCCTCAGCTCGCTGCTGAGGACTCGGCGCAGCCAGGGCTCCGATTTATTTGCACATATGATACTTATGACAGTAAGCAGGGCACTCGGTGTTCAAATTCATCCTCTTGTAGTAGCATACGTGATAAGAGCTCGTTTCTGAGATGCACACTGGCGAAGGCAAGTGCTCAGGTAGGGTCTGAGCTGAGGCGGAAACACCTTTTGGGATACAAACACCTCATTCGGGGGCCCCACGTTGGTAAAGATTTCCACCGGTTTGAAATTCGGTGCCTGCAACCCCATATTCCTGGCCATGGCATGCAATTTTTTCTAGGCAGCGGAAATGGGCGATCACGATATCAAGTGCTTCATGGTGCGCCGAGAAGCTGAAAAGGAAACCTTCTCCAGCCCTTTTCAGTTCCAGTACTTGTATTTACGCAGGGCTTATTCACGTCTTACGTGAGCTTCGCCCATGTACATCATGGCGCTATCAACCTACGCTTTATGGGGCTGACTTCCAAAGGATGGATGGTTGGCTAGCGGAGCATAAACTGTAATTCCCATCATGCAATCGTTAGAGGATCGATTGAAACGTTCTCTCGCGTGATTTTCAAGCCAACTAGAAAATACTGAACACAGAAATGCGGGATGCTTATACAGTCGCTTGTTTTGTCTCATCTTCATCAAATTGTGCAGGCCCCTGCAAGACCACGTCAGACTTGGCGTTGCAGGTAGAGGCTACTGCGTATGCAGCCACAGCGTCTAAGAACGTATATTACCACCTGGGGCAATGAGACTGAACTGGATACGACCATATCATCGATCCATCATATATCCATCAGATCTAATATGTAGAATGTAACACTATGACCAGTACTTGTTTCCTGCACATGGTATTTCGGCCTGAGGCAGACATGCCCCGATCGTCGATCCACGGTTCGCGCACCACTTTTTAACATTGCAGACTCGAACTTGGGACGGCTTGGCTAGGGAAAAAAAGCTTCGCGAAACTGGCGCTACCTCGGCTCAGTATGGCATTAGTGCCATATCCGGTCCCTGAACCCCTGGCGATCGCTGGATCAGCTCCTGAAACTCGACTGTCCCATCGAATTGCGCATTTGCTCCACTCATCATCAATGCTGGCAGCCGATCCCTGCCTTGCGCCTCGTCAGAAACCCGCAACCGATGACGCCGGTCGTGGGGCGGCGGGGATCCCTGAGCTCCTGTGCTGGCCTCGTTGGCTCCTGTCCCGCGTGCTTGAGGATCCGTCCCGAACGGACTGAGACGTTGGCCTATCGTTCTGATTCTCCCCTAGCTAGCGACCGAATCAATGTTGGCGCCTTCCCTGCCGGACCCATGGATCGTCATGCTCCTCACCACCGCGAAAAGGGCGGAGGGTCGTCGTACCCGTTGGTTTCGATGATCATGGTCCCATTTTCCACGTCTCATCAGGCGCTGCTGCCCTTCCTCCATGGCTCCTTACTCTTCTAGCTCTTCTCGCTCTTCTCTCTCTTCTCTTTTATCTGTTCCTCACGTTCTTTATACCCGTCGACAGCGACCATGTTCAATTCTCCACGACGATGGATCTTCGTCGTCTCTCCCTTCCTTACCCTCATTCTAATCTACTACTTCTTCCTCACCCCTAACACAAGCCCCGCCGCTATGAATACGAATACCAATACCGAGCAATGGACACAGTCCGAGCAAAGCACTCTTGTCCTTGAAGGAGGCCAGCCATATCCGGAAACCGAGAAGCAGGGCCAGGGATCAAAGGCCTCGGATAAAGACGAAAACCCCTGTGGGAAGCTGCGTCATGATATGGAGGATGTCTTTGTAGTCCTGAAGACCGGTGCCACGGAGGCCCTTCAGAAGGTCCCCGTACAGCTTCGTACCGGCTTCAAGTGCGTCCCGAACTTTGCAGTCTTCTCCGACTATGAAGAGACTATCAACGGAGTGCAAACCTATGACGTCCTGAGCAATGTGACCGAAAAAACGATGCAAAATGAACCCGAATTCGAAGTTTACCACCACCTCCAGAAGGTCGGCCGCCCGGGTTTGACCGACGAGGATTTTGGCGACAACGAAAATGGGCCCTTCGGCAAGGTTAACAACCCTGGATGGAAGCTGGACAAGTGGAAATTCCTTCCAATGATCGACGGGGCGCTAGAGGCGATGCCCGATGCCAAGTGGTACGTCTTCATCGAGGCGGATACCTACATTGTCTGGCAGAATCTGGTCAACTGGCTGGCCCATCTTGATCACACCCGTAGCTACTATCTCGGCAGCCCAATGCAGATCGGCGACATCTTGTTCGGGTATGGTGGAGCAGGAATTGTTCTCTCGCAGAGGGCGATGCAACGTCTGCACAGCTACCGGTCCCAGAACCAGGAGGAGCTGGAGATCATGACTGCCAGTGAATGGGCCGGAGATTGTGTTCTTGCCCGAGCTCTGGAAAATATTCACATCCCTCTGACTTGGACCTGGCCCATGATGATGATCTCCCGCCCGTGGGAGATTGACCACTTCTCCGAGGGCTACGGCCGCCAGCCCTGGTGTTACCCAGTCGTCTCGTACCACCACATGGACCCTCAGGATATTGAGGAGATGTGGAAGTTCGAACGAGGCTTCTTTAAGAGTGGTAAGAATGCTCTTCTGCTTCACGCCGATGTCTACCGGGCATTCATCCACAACGGCTCACTAGCCGAGCGCGAGGATTGGGATAATTTGTCCCCGGTCAACATCGACTTCGATCCCCCCACGAGTCCTTCGGCAGAGGCGTGCGCCGATGCCTGTTCGCAGAACTCGGAATGTCTCCAGTTTTCTTTCAACCACGAAGAGCAGACGTGCAAACACGCGTCCACCACGTTTGCAGGTGTCGCCACCAACGGTACCTACTCCGGTTGGATGACCCACCGTGTCCAGAAGCTCCTGAATGCTTTCCAGTCGTCATGTCCTCAGGTCGAATACATATTTGACTAGGCTATTTCCTTCTCCACCCATTTCTTGGAGCACATTTTAAGATGGAAAACTGTATATATTCCATTCTCTGCATATATCTGTTCTTTTTTTTTTTTTTTTTTTTCGGGGACGAGAGATCATTGGCGAGGCGTGCTTCCTGATTTTCTTCAATTCCTTTACCTGCTGAGCAGACTCTGGCCCCTTGGACCATTCACTTACACTCGTTGGCAGTACTTTGACTGGACTCAAGCCGAACAGCCACCGAGGCTTAATCAGAGGCCTAACGATTATCAATATATCAAAATTTACACCTGAACAATTCTGAATGAATTCGAACATGACTGTATTCACGATGATTATAGTTACTGTGCACAACAGATTTACTAAGAAGGAATAATTACAAAAACACCAGCCACTCGTCGCGGTCATCCGTCATCTGCGCATTCTTTGAGATTTCATGCGGCGCCTGATGTCTGTAGCTGCTTGCGTCGCTCAACTAAGAGTACCACGGTGATGGTGAGGACGACCGCAGTGCAGACGATGATGGCCTGAATACCGAATACCAGACCGAGGCCATTGCGCATGATCCACTCAGGCTGAAAGTACCCTACAGCAAAACCGCCACATGTGCGCCACATGTTCAGAATTGCCGACACGCAGGTGGACTGTTGGGGGTACTTCTCCAGCGCGTAGGATGTGATGGCTCTATCATTCAAGTCAGACGACTGGCCGAACGAGGTATCGAAAAGGTCAAACTTACACAATTGTGCCGACCATGCCGATGTCCACCATGATCCAACCAAAGGCTAGTCCGATCCAGTGCTTTCCAAAGTTCATGGTCAGACCATACGTGAGTAGACCACAGGCCATGCTTCCAATTGGGATCCACACGCCGTGCAGACGGAGCTCAGAGCGCCATTTGGCACTATGACGGCGGTAAATCCATTCATTGAAGAAGTGACCGAACGCCCAGCCTGGAAGAGAGTAAGATTCTGGTTGACACGAGGTTGTCCTGTTCCCACTTACCACAAAGTGCACCAATAACGCCAGCGAAACGCATGGATGAGGCCTCGATAGTGTCGAAGAGATAGGGCGGACTGTGCAGGAAGGTGTCGACGGTTGTCGTGATGCCTGCAGCCTGTCAGCGTGCGAAATCGCGGCGAATTGTGAATTGGGCTTACCAATTGGCCAGGTAAACGTCACCAGGACGGCAAAACCTGTGAACATCCCTGATTAGTTCCTATCATGCATGACAACCCAGCCTAGGAGCTCACCTGTCATCAGCAACGGAAACTTGAACACGTGGACGACAAGTCTCTGGGACCAATATCCCAACGTGGACAGCTTGGGCAGTTTGGTATTTCCAATGCCAAAGTACGAGCCGAGACGCGAACCAGGCGTCTTATCCGGTGCATAGTACGTTTCTCGGCCAAAAGCGAGAACCATGAATGTCGACACGCCATAGATGGCAGTCAAGACCCCGAAAGAATCACGCCAATTTGTACCTGCACCGATATAGCCCGCGATAGCGGGACCGATGAACGGACCCACCAGGAAAGTGGTGCCCCTGTGTCATGTCAGTCGAATACGAGTCTACGGGGCTAGTCGATTGTACTCACCAAATATTGATCATGCGTGGCCATTCTGAAAGCTGTCAGCATCGACATATCCATCCAAACGATATCACATACCATGTGGCTTATACATGTCATGAATGATAGGCAGTCCGATGACCTGTGGTACGGTACCGAACAAGCCCTGGAGCGAGCGAAATACGGTAAAGGTCGAATAGTTATTGGAGAGAGTGGCACCCAGCACCATGAACATAGTGATGACCTGAGGCCACAGCCAGACGGGATAACTATGAGAGATGACAGCAGTTAGCTGGCCGATCCCGACCATGGATTGAGTCTGGAAGTACCTACCGACCATACGCTTCAATGAGTGGAACGGCGAAGATACCGCCGAAGCCCTGCAGCAGAATGCCCCAGTTCATGCTTGTGGCCGAGTGGTCGACGGTGATATTCCAGTCTTTGGCCTGCTGGGTGATGAGTGTTGAGCCCCAGACCATTGCGCTGGAAAAAAGTCAGTTTTGACGATCAGTTCAGGTACAGGGAACGTGCATTACCCATCAGCGAGCAGCGAGCTCGACATGAGCGAGACGAAGAGCAGAGTCTTGCGAGTTGGACTCCAATTCTGCGGGTTCCGAGGATCCATGACTCCGTCTTTGGAATCGTGAGTCTCATGAGACTGCGATAGACTGGCCGAGCTGTCCATCTCACAGGCTTCCTCGAGCGGGCTCAGTTTCTCCATGACGAATGTTCCGCAGAGACAAGATAGGCAAGGGGAATTGAGGGGAAAAAAAGAGACTATTGACCGCGGGCAGAGATCGATTTTATGCAAAGGACACAAGTTCTAGATCGAACACATGGTTTTTTTTTTAGGAGAATTTACGACTCGCGTGGCTTTTGTCGCGCAGCCGAGAAATTCTGGAAGAACCGATCTCTCCGATCGACCTGTCTCTAGGTCTCATACTTTCGGGGGATCCGAGGGGTTAGAGAGTGATTAGCTTGGGTTCCTGGAAATCACAATCGTCTCCACCGACTCAATCTCCACTTTGGTTCACGGCCCCAGTCCACTTAGTTTTCAATCTTGCATTTATGGCGCTCATCCCTGTCATTTCGATCGTGTTTGGTATAGCCTTGCCATCCTGGTCTCGTAGACAGGTCCATGGATCCTTCAAGATCCCCTTTTCTAGCTTCTACATCTAGGTTCTCGGCGCAATGACTTGTCGCAAGTGCCGCCAGAGCTTCCGCGGGAAGATGCCCCTTGCTGGTACGTCGCCATGTGATATGTTCGATTCTTGGCTGTCGAGGGTTCGCGACCACTCACATTTGCAGAAACTCGAGAGGCAACCTTATGATTCCTTCCAATTCGTGCTTCTTGCATTGGTGATTGCACGTCCCTTGTTCATGGTTACATAGTAGATGACGCTAAACGGGAATCTCGGCATCCCCCTTCAGATCTAGGACAAATAATAAAGCCTTTCCGTAGTTCCAACTCTGAAGTTTTGTGCATTTTGCTTTCATCCCGATGTCTTTGCTGGAACGCCTGGCCAATTTGTTGGGCCTATCAAAGCCTGTCCCTGCGATGCCGCCGGGGGCAGCGCTGGCGGCGACTGTCACTGCGGTGAGTTGGCTTAATCGGGAATTTGGACCTGGGTTGACGATGTGATAGCCGGCATCATTGGGTTTCGTCCCTGTCGCGGTGCATTTCAAGCTCTTCGACGTGCTCGTACATCATGGAGGCCCGGCGACCGCAGAAGAAATAGCCAACGGGGCCAACAAGCTCATTCAAGGAAAGGATGAGCCCAAAATCAGTGATTCATCCCTACGCAGGATGGTGGTTCAAAGTTGCTAACGGTGCTAGGTACCCTACTTGCCGGTATGCTCAATCGTGAATGGTAAGACAAGATATCGAGATACTGACTGACTACAGCGGATACACTCTACATCATGGCCGGACTGGGCCTGCTTGACCGCGTGGACGAGAACAGTTTCAATGCAAATGCCATCACCCGGCACATGGTTGACATGCCCTCGGCTCAGCACGGAGCTGTGCATTTGTGAGTTGCCTTTTTTTTTTTTTTCTTTTTTTTTTCCCCCCTAACCTGTCTGATCAGCCACTGACTGTGACCGTAGCACCACCGAAGGAATGATGGCTGGCGCATTCCTCATGAGGAAATTACAGGATACCAACTTTACGTATCCTTTCAAAGAGGCTGATGGCCCTGTTCAGTATGCCTACGAGCTGATGGGTGAGAAGGAGCTGGCCCAGCAGCACACGTACTCCATTATGGAGGCCCAAGGGCGCATGGATAGCTTCAACCAATTCATGGTCGGCAAGTTCCTCAAGTTCGGCACTTTCCCTGAGCGCCTCTCATCGTGGGGATACGATCTGCGCGATGCACTCAGTCAACCGGGCACGGTGGCCATGGTTGACATTGGCGGCGGTCGCGGTGAGCTCCTCCTCGAAGTCCAAGCCGCATATCCGCATCTTGGAGCGGACAACCTCGTAGTGCAAGAGTTCAACGCGGAGATCGATCATGTTCCCGGAGTGCGTCTGATGGAGTGGAACTTTAAGGTGAGTGCGGAACAACCGATCCAAGGTGCGCGGATCTACTCGCTTCAACACATCCTTCACAACCTACCGGACCTGGAGGCCGTGGCTCTGCTCCAGAAGATCTCCCGCGCCATGGCACCCACCTCGCGGCTTCTGATTATTGAGTACGCGAAGAACATGACCTATACCTCGCTCCACGCCAGCATGATAGCGTTATACGGGGGGCGTGAGCGCAGTGCATCCGAGTGGCGGCAGCTGGCCAGTGTCTCGGGTCTGCGAGTGACTTTTGAACAATATGTACGCGCGGGAGAGTCTTTAGTGGAGATGCGTCGGGCGGATTAGCTTGGTTCAGTGATGTACATACATAGTAGTATGTATATCAAGATCCTCAATAGACTAGTCCCGGAAGTATGATAATACCTAGATCAGTTTGAATCTTATTGATCTTATTGCCGGAAACCCAAAGAACAAAGTACGAACTACGAGGAGGTGGTGGTTCGTAACCAGTGCGACACCTTCCCTGATCAGTCACAATCCGGGAATGCAATAAATGCAAGCCACGGCTTTAGACTTGCGATCTACGGGCGGATCCGTCCGAGCGCTTTCGCCTCATCACATCTCGAACCCCACCCCATCTTCGAGGTCCGTCTGTTTTCCGATCCGTGGCACAATCACCCTGCTAATGCAAGATACACGCTTTTTCTTGCTTTTGCTTTTTGCTTCGTCGATTCCCAGGTTTCCCGGTTCCGCTACCGAATTGAGTCTTTTCGCCTCATCACATCCCCTTGCATAATGCCGCATGGGCATTGCATGGGGCCCCTTCCACATTGGAATGAGGCCACGACACATGTGGCCATCCCTGTGGTCGAAATGAGGAATATCAGCCGATTCCCTCGAAGAGGGGCAGAGCAGGGACCTAGGAATAACCCCATGGTTTTGCAAAAAAGGCTCCATCGTATTCACAAAGAGACCAACCATTCGCGATATTGCCTTTCGGATCCTAGGCCTCGCGAACAACTTGCCCCCGGTCCTCTGGTCCTGCATCCCTTGTTCGCTTGTTTGCCAGCTCGCTTCAGGGTCTGACCTGTAAATTGACTCGTCCCTCCAGTCTCCAGAGTTTACCGGTGTTAAGACTCCTTTCCGGTCACTCATGATCTGATGGATCTGTGCACTTGGATGTGCAAACCTTTCCTGCTCGTCACCTTTTTCATGCCCAATGTCATCTTTCTATTTGAATTGACGGCTCCCCGGTGTGATCCCAATATCTAAGGCCCCAACCTCTTTTCCAAAGCCCTTTTGCATTCCTCCACTATGGATATCCCGAGGCCTATGGAAGGAGATGTCGACATCGGTAAGTCTCGTGCTGCTCCGCAAATACCCCATGCCACTGACAGCTTCTTCTAGGCACTGCCACGTTCGATGCCTGCTGGGTACGCCAAGATCAATCTCTTGTGGCTGCAGCTGCTGATCATCTATGTATAGGTTCTAACAGTGATCGTGGGTGTCGTACTGTTGTTCCGATATGCAGTCAAGGCATGGGTGCGCTGGGCTCTACCCCAGGTCACTGTCCCCGGACGAGTCTGGGGTATTGAAGACCTTTTCTTTCTGGTGGCCTATGGCTTTGATCTGACCCATATGACTTTGATCCAGCGGAGGTAGGTTTTGTTATCCCCCTTCGTGCTTGTCTGCTATGTTCGTTGCTGATTATCACTAGTTCTAACTGGGGCTTGGGCCGTCATTACTTCTACCTGAATGCCACTGAACGATTCCATGCCATGAAATGGGATTTCATTTCCCAGCCCATCGCCGTGAGCTCGGCTATGACATCTCGCACTGGAATGATGTGGTTTCTGTTGACCTGCTTCGCGGCAAGCGATAAGAAGATCCGGATCTCGATCATTGTCTGTGCCGTTGTCCAGATTGTCGTCAACATGGTCACTGTCGTACAAATCCTTGTCCAGTGTGGGCCGAACCCGTATCATACGGTATGTGACTACGCCCTGTCTGTCGAAATTAGACTGACCTTCTAGGCAAATCGTGTTCTATACTTCCACTATATGTGGACTCCTCTTCCCGAGGATGGCTCGGTGGTTTGCCAGTCACCATTAGTCCAGACCACCGTAGGCTACGTGCAAGGAGGTAGGATGCTATACTGTCTTTGAGCTTGGACATAATTAACTCAGTCCAGGCTTCAACAGCATCATTGACTTCTTTCTGGGTTTTCTTGCTGCCATGGAGCTATGGCAATTCTTCCTTCGAACCCTGAACCGTGATCACCATCTGTCGTTCTGGTCTCAGTTCCGCAAGATCAACAGCACCGTTCGATCGCGTCGGATCTGGCAGACGCTCACATTATGCGGGCCACTGATTCTATCAGGCGTTGCCTCCATAGTCAAAACCTATGTAGGTGTTCCATGCCTTTGTGTCGGTATTTCATTGCTAACTAAGAGGGCCCATAGAAACTGAAGTCTTTGGGTGACCGACTAGACTTTACTTATAACATCGTGTCTTTCATCCTCTGGGTGAAGTACGTTCTTTCCCTTCTTTGGACTCCCGGGTTCTTTGTCTGACTTGGCGCAGAATTGAAAATTATAGCATCCTTCTCGCCTCGTGCGCGCCCGTCGCTCGACTCTTCCTTCGTACATTTGTTGACTCCCGCCGTGATGGCCGTCTGGCTGGTTATTGGTCCAAGTCACGATCCAACAATGGCGAGAACACTAATCATTCCAACGACACTGAATTAAAGCGCCGCCGCAAAGATCAGTGGATGGACTCGGCGACAGTGACCAATTGGGATGAGGAAAATGCCGCGCCAAATTGGAGTAACAATGAGCGTTCGGAGAGCCGAATCTCGAGGGCTCAGCATCCTGAGAACCCAGGTGATGGCGTCACGGTTAAAACAGATATAACTGTGCAGGTGGATGACGGCCAATCCATCTCTTCGGGTGGTGCGCGGCTTTTGCCAGAGGGTGGTGAGCCCCCTCATGGACATGAATACCGACGATCTGGTTGATGCATGATTGCATCCTGCGTTATGATACGTATAGCTCAATGGGAACGTAAATAGTATAAAAGTGATTGAGGGCTTGTTATATCAGTGGGGTGTGTAGGATGTCACCACGCCTGGCTTTCCACATAGTATCTGGCCACACTTGAATGGCTCTCCCTTAATTCAGTCGATATATAATGAATAATATTCACCTGTCTCGTTCCAGTCATTAGTTTCTAGACCACTAAAAGCTGGTGCGTCAGTGGGATGATATAATCACAATCTCCACGTGATGATAACCAGGCAATGTTCATCAGTGAGCGTCGGCGATGTCAACTGCATCATGTCTCTGCCGACGATCAAGAGCAAGGCATTCCCCTATCGGAGGGGATCCAATGCCTCCGAAAATGACTTTTTCGATATCCAAGAAGAGCCAATTATGACAATAGTCAAGCGCCAGTTTCGCCGGGTCCGTACCTGGGTGATCCTCGCGCTCTTCATCATGTTTATGATGTGGCGTCGGCGTGAAAAGCCGCCGCCGTCTCTGCTCCCACATATACATTACGATGAGGTTGACTGGTCACGATATGCCTATACGACATACGCCACCTCCGAAACATACTTGTGCAATGCCGTGATGGTCTTCGAGGCATTGCAGCGATTCGGATCTAAGGCGGAGCGTGTGCTGTTCTACCCGCATGACTGGGATCTGGTCGTGGATAATGAGTTCGATCGCATTAGTCAGTTACTCGTCATGGCTAAGGACAATTACAATGTGCTACTGCACCCGGTGTTTATTGAGGGGATTAAGATGGGCGGAGAAGGTGCGCGAAGCTCGCAAGAACACATGAGATAGATCAATGCTGACCTTTTCAATGAAACAGAAGCATCCCAGGCTTCTTGGGATACGAGCACTGCCAAATTGTCTGCCTTTGGGGCAGTTGACTATGACCGCGTCATCCACCTCGACTCCGATATCACCCTCCTGCAGCACATGGACGAGCTGTTCTTCCTCCCTGCCACCACTATTGCCATGCCCCGCGCATACTGGTTATTGCCCCACACCAAGACTCTTTCTTCACTATTAGCCGTCATCGAGCCGTCCTTCCGCGAGTACACTGCCCTGACCGATTACCTCAAACCAGTCCAGGCTGGCCAGATCGAACTAAACTTGACCGATTCCCGGTATGACATGGAACTGTTAAATGACCGGTACGGTGACAACGCAATGGTGCTTCCCCACCGGCCGTATGGTCTCATATCTGGAGAATTCCGCACCAAGGATCATAGGATATATCTCGGCAATGACCACGAGACATGGAACCCTGATCTAGCCCTGGCCGAGGCGAAGTTTGTGCACTTTTCCGACTGGCCGCTACCCAAACCGTGGGTCATGTGGCCACAGGAAATTCTGGCAAAGGTGCAACCCGCCTGTGACAAAAACCCAGGGACGCCAGATGAGAGCGGGTGCCGTGACCGGGAAGTGTGGAGGAAGCTCTATGATGATTTCCGGCGGCAAAGAAAGGATATTTGCAGGCTATTAAGTTATCCCGCCCCGATTTAAAGCGCGGGTCTTTGGGTTCGCCTCGTATTGAGGGACTACACTACCAAAGCATGGCGTTTTATTAGGGGGCATATTCTATATTCGATACCTGGACATAGATACAATTGTACATCAATCGATCAAGCATATGATGGACTTTGGCTCATTAGATAGGTAAAAAGCCGTAGACTGTATCAAGTGAAATCATCCAGGTATCGTGTAAAATGGGACATTCAAATCCAAACCGCTCAAACACCATTTGATGCAAGTATCGCCATCCATCAAGCATATCCCATTCCTTTCCTCCACCACATCCATACCCCTCTCTTCTCCATGCAACTCCCAAACTCCCTCACACTCTCAACCTCGGACAAGCCCGCTTCAACCTCATTCACGGACTGATCTGTCCCCTCATGCTCCAGTAGTCCTGGCCTTGTCACCAGCTGGAGATCCTTATAGCGCAACTTGCGAACTTCCCCGACCCACGACTCAACCCGTGCCTGGTCTTGGCCCTCGACATACATGATGCCCGGGCAGCCACCGTGGCGGAGGAGTACAAAGCATTGGTGTAAGTCGGCGGCGCGTTTGAGCGCTGCCACCTTTTTGCGGGAGGTTATATGGTGCGTGCGGATTAGGGCATTGTAGAGCATGTTGTAGCTGGGGCTATAGTACAGGACCATTCACCAGGGAACTCATGCGGAGTTGGAATGACCACTCCACGTGATTTTCGGGTTTCGGCTCGGCAGAATTTATCCTGATTTCATTGCCGCCTTTACTCACAGACCAAGTAGCTAATCTAACTTCTGTCCGTTCCCCAATCTCTTCCTAGAGGATTCGCTGAACTTTCCATGTTTTCAGATATCCCTGGACCATCTTCAGGTAACTCTTTAAATAGACCCGGAAGACAAGCTATGGCCACTCATTTAGGATATATATATTATCTCCTCTGCTAATGCTTATACCGTAAAGTATGATCTGTCTACGGGCAAAGTTACCTACACAGAGCCATTTTAATACCTATTTATTCGTTTTGCTCCTTTCCAATATCCTATCCCAATACCTCTGGAGCTATGTCCATTCAGTCCCGCTGTAGAAAGATCCGTAAAACCAAAAGAAACTCGGCATAGTCGGAGAAAATAAGCTCTGCCTGAGGCATCAAGAATAGCACCCGCAGCTGTCACTTGCGTCTTTGCTTTTTCGCCCCAAATTTTCCAAGAAAACAGAAAAGTGACATCCGTAGAGCTTTCGCAATATCAGATGCGATCTACCAGACTACACACATAATATATTCACGTCGGTCACGAAATCTGGATTGTTGCCCTATCGCATCTTGAAAATTACAAATGAACTCAACGAGCTAGCCGCCGGTCAGTGCAGAACAAAGGTTGAGTGTCGGATAAATGGGTAAAGCGTTGCTGACGAGTGGTGGATGACAGTGGAGTCATTCTCCTCTTGGCTTCCTTTTTCGCCAAATAGAGGCCGCGGTGCCCGCGGGGAGCGCCCGCTTTTGCCTCTCTTTTGCGTTCAGGGCCCCATCGACTTTCCAGTCTCGGTCAAAGTACCGCCATGTCTGATTTGTCTGCCTGGGGTCCCTCGTGGTCCCGTGTGAACCGTGCCTCTGATTGGGGTTGATGGATCGTGTCCACTATAGCTCTTCTTTTCTTGCAGGCCTGGATTCTGGCCATATAACAGGATTGGTCGAAATCGATAGGAAAATGTCCATAATGTGGCTTGGCTTCCTCTTGAGGTTTCGATCTGGTTTGTATAAAAGATAACGCTCGAGGCTCTTTTCTTGCTTCCCCCTCCCTCAGAGCAGAAAGATGCAGCATATGTCGTGTACATTATCGCAACGTTCATTGGGTTGAATCATGCCCGGTCCGCTTCACTCTCGTCCACATCCTTCCTCTTTTACTTCCGGCCAGGAAGTACCGGTTGAGAATCATGGCCCGGGGGTGCAGGTCTCCCACGAGGATGAGGATGCTATCGCCAATATCCACCGTACTCTAACCGAGAAAAGTCTTTCGGGCGAGCATCAGGAGTATCCAGAACCTCATTCCTCGTTCGACAAATTCCTTGAGGAACAAGTTCGAGGTGGCAAGAAACGTTCAAATCTGGGTGTCTGCTTCCAATCGGTCTCGACCTGGGGCGAGGGCAATGGCCATACCGATGTCAAAACACTTGGCACGGCACTATGGCGTACATTTACATTGCAAGATATCTATGAATGGACTATTAAGCCTTGGGTTTCAGGAAAGAAGCCTCAGAATGGACGCCCTATCATTCGAGACTTCTCGGGCGTAGTCGAGAGCGGAGAGATGATGCTGTAAGTATAGCTAGCCCTCTTAGCTGAATCATTTTCTGACTTATATTCTAAGTGTCCTGGGCCGTCCAGGAGCCGGATGCTCCACATTTCTTCGCACTATCGCCGGCCACCACTCTTCATTTCTGGGAGTGACGGGATCAATCGATTATTCCGGTTTGGCCCCAGATGAAGTTCGCAAGCACTACCGCAGTGCAGTAGCCTACGTCCCCGAAGACGATGTTCATTTCCCGACTCTCACCGTGCGACAGACCCTTGAGTTTGCTTTAAAGAGTAAGACTCCTAAACGCTTCCAAGATCGAATCCCCAAATATCTTGAAATCTACGGTCGAGTCTTCGGTATGACCCACACGATGAACACCCTGGTTGGCAACGAGTACATTCGGGGTGTCTCGGGTGGTGAGCGGAAACGAATCTCCATTATTGAATCTCTCGCCACTGATTCGTCTGTGACATGTTGGGATAACTCGACTCGTGGTCTGGACGCTTCATCCGCTCTAGACTACGTTCGCAGCTTGCGTATCATGACGGACACTTGTGGCAAGGCTACCTTGCTCACTTTGTATCAAGCCTCTGATGCAATCTATGAACTGGTGGATAAGGTCCTTCTGATCGACGAAGGGCGAATGCTCTTCCAGGGCCCGGCTGTCGAGGCCAAGCAATACTTCGAGGAGCTCGGATATGAATGCGCCGAAATGCAGACTATTTCGGACTTTTTGACTAGTATCACGGTTCCGGAGCGACGGCGATTCCGCGCAGGCTGGGAAGACTGCGTTCCAAAGGGGCCAATTGAGCTGGAAGCTGCATTTCGACAGAGTGCAGCATTCAAATCTCTCGAGGCATCGGTTGAAAAGTACGATGACCAGCGAAATGGCGGCAAGTCCAACGGAACCTCCACCTTGAATTCCGAGTCTGGTAGTGTGGAGGTCTTCAAGCGTACAATGCAGAGTGACAAATCCCGCTTCGTCTCGTCCAAGTCCCCATACACCATCTCGCTCTTCCGTCAGATTGTTCTTTGCGCCCAGCGGCAACTGTGGCAGCTCAAGGGCCACATGAGTCCGCTTTACATCAAGTTGATCTCCGCGGTAATTTATGGCCTTCTCATTGGATCTATGTTTTATGACCAGCCTCAGAATACCGAGGGCATGTATTCGCGTGGTGGTGTGCTCTTTTACTCTTCCATTTTACTTGCCTGGCTGCAGATGTCTGAGCTGGAAGAAGCCATGCAGGGCCGAGATATTCTCAGTCGACAGAAGAAATTTGCCTTTGTGCGACCTAGCGCGGTTTGTATGGCTCGAGTCATACAGGATATGGTGGTGACCGCACTTCTCACTTTGCTATATCTCATTGTCATGTACTTCCTGTCGGGGCTACGATCCGATGTAAGTTGACAAGTCCCTTTTGTTCTCTATATGCTTACATGACGATAGGCGGGTCCATTCTTCATCGACTTCCTCTTCATCTACATGTGTACAATCTGTCTGACAGCGCAATTCCGGGTATTTGCAGCCTTATCCAGCAGTTTCGAAGTTGCTCTGCGCTACTGCGGAGTGTCTGTGTTATTCTGTATCGTCTTTGGTGGCTACGTCTTATCATCCGTTAAGTTATTGCAGGATGTGCCTTGGGTTGGGTGGATAGCTGTAAGTTGTTTTCCATGGTAGTACATTGATGCCCAAACTAATAACAATTCAAGTATATAACGCCCGCTTTATACACCTATGAATCGGTCATGGCCGCCGAATTCCACAATGTCAACTTCACTTGTGCAGCCGGATCGATCATTCCAGCGGGGCCCAACTACACCGATGTCGTCTACCAGACTTGTGCATATGCCGGTAGTCAGATTGGCAGCATAGTTGTCAATGGAGACGACTACCTGGCAGCTCAATTCGGATTCTATTATAGCCATGTGGGGCGCAATTTTGGCATTCTCTGCCTTTTCACTGTTGCTTTCATCGGTCTCACGTGTTGGTTGAGTGAAGTGATGGAATGGGAACTGGAAAGTGCTGGTCCAATCCAGTATAAGCGTTCTCGTAGCTTGTTCAAGCGGATAAACGATACCGGCGGTGATGAGGAGAAGACGCCTGTCTCAATTGACCCGAAGGCATCCCCGGTCGGAAGCCCCGTGGGTATACCTGAACAGACCCTATCTGCTACCGAATCCACTTTCACTTGGTCGGATCTTAAGCTCAATGTCCAGATTGGTCCAGAGACGCGAACGTTGTTGGACAACGTATGTGGCTTTTGCAAGCCAGGAAGCCTCACAGCTCTTGTTGGAGCATCGGGGGCAGGAAAGTCGACCTGTAAGATGTCGAATTTTTCCTTGATTTCAGAGTGCCTGAAGCTAACAACATTTTTTAAGTGTTAACTGCGCTTACCCAAAGACAGAGTGCCGGTACCTTGACCGGCTCAATGTATGTGGACAACCAGCCGATTGATGACTCTTTCAACCGACAGATTGGATACTGTCAGCAAATGGACATCCATGATGAGAGCAGTACCATTCGTGAGGCGTTTGAATTCTCTGCTCTTCTTCGACAGAGCCATGACACTCCCAGTCACGAGAAATTGGCCTATGTGGAGACTGTGCTGCACACTTTGGATCTGATTGAATTGCAAAATGCGATTATTGGATCATTGGATATCGAGAAGAAGAAGAGAGTTACCATTGGAGTCGAGCTATGTGCTCGTCCTCGGCTACTTCTATTCCTGGATGAGCCGACTAGTGGGCTAGATAGCCAGGGTGCAACCAGCATCGTGGCCCTGCTTCGTCGCCTTGCGGACCAGGGATTGGCCGTTCTTTGCACCATCCACCAGGCTAATCAGCAACAGTTTGAAGAGGTAAGCTCCCGCCCAATTAGACGCTAGCCAGAGACTAACATATGTAGTTCGATCGCGTCCTTGCCTTGAGCCCCGGTGGAAGCACGTACTACTTCGGACCAGTCGGCCAATCCGGGCAGGACATCTTTGATTATTTCAAAAAGAATGGCTACTACCCACAGAAAGTCACAAATGCTGCAGATTTCCTCATCGAAGTGGTTGTTGGGAGCCAGAAAGTTTCAGAGAGCCAGGTCAACTGGGCCTCGATCTGGCGTGATTCCGAAGAGGCTGAGCTAGTCAAGAAAGAGATCTCAGCCATCCGCTCTGACGGTGACCAAGGCCGACGGGATCTGGCTGTACTATCTTTGCCTCCTCTTTACCAGCAGATTATCCTCCTTACACAGCGGACTTGTCGCCAGTTCTGGCGTACGGCCGAGTACCCATACTCGAGACTTTACGCATCGTTCCTCCACGCACTCATCAACGGTCTTACCTATCTCCAAATCGGAAATAGTACCACCGACCTTCAGTCAAAGGCCTTCTCCGCATTTTTGGTCTTGATGTTGGTTCCTGAGTTCATCAATGCCATCTCCATGCGATTCATCCTGAACCGTGATATCTGGCTGGCACGGGAAGGTCCCAGCGGAACTTACAGCTGGGTCGCATTCAGTACTGCACAGATCATCTCGGAGATCCCGTACGCTATTGCCGGCGGTGTGATCTTCTATGTCATGTACTACTTTATGGTTGGACTTCCTCTTGGATTTGCAGCAGGATACAGTTTCCTGATGTTCTTCCTCTTCTTCCTTTTTGCTACTTCATGGGGACAGTGGATCGCTGCTTTGAGGTAAGTATAGTCATCGATAAAGTCTTGATTTGATGATTCTAACATTGACTTAGTTCCGATTCAATGGTCGCGGCTACACTTATGCCCTTCTTCATCATTATGTGCGAATTGTTCAATGGCATTCTGCGCCCTCATCAGCAAATGCCTGCCTTTTGGAAGTACACCATGTACTATATCACGCCTTTCACCTACTGGATTGGAGGCGTTCTGAGCGCGGTTCTTCGCGGGACTCCGGTGGTCTGCACGGAGAGCGAATTAACTCTCTTCCAAAGCCCACCAAACATGACATGCGGCCAATATGCCGACTCTTGGCTTTCCCACAAGAGTTTTGGGTATCTTTCCAACTCAGAAAGCACCGGAATCTGTGGATATTGCGAGTACAGCTATGGTGATGATGTAAGATTTGACCTGAAGCTATGGAGACACATGAAGCTAATTAGCGCAGTACCTGTCTGGAATTGGGCTGGACGACTCTGTCATCTGGCCGTACTTTGGCATTTTCCTTGCTTTTACCGTTGCCAACTACTTGATAGTCTATCTGCTTGTCTATGTGCGATCTGTCGCAATGTGGCGGTCGAAGTAATGTATATGAGAACTTTGAACATGGCATTAGCGGTTTCTATATTACATAAATATTCCTCCTTTTCCGAGAAAAACTATTTGCTTCAGTGATACAGTCTTTCAGGGCTACGATACATGCGATCATAACATCGATCAACGCTCAAATTGGCGGGGCTTTTCGAGGGTTTAACAAAGGCATGCGTGTTCTCGTATAGCCCCGGGTGCTCGTTGGTAGTTGTCTATCTTGAGTCATTCTCACTCCGACTAAGGAGACAGTAAAATGGGGCCTCAATAGTCCGTTTTTCGATCTCTATCACTTTCTTCATATAAGCTTTACTACAAGTCGTTTGCTCCGTATTTTTGCTCCTGTCCATATATAATCTATACGCCTCCTTTCACACTCTGCAATATAAGGCACAGCCGCTTATTTGTAAGCATTACGATCATTTCTTCCGCCTGGCTGTACAATTCGCGTGCCGTGTTCCGTGTGCCAATAACACTTATCATTTCGCGTCGTGGCATCGGCCCGGTAAAGATTAGTCGAGGCTCCAGAATGAAGGCCTTTTGTGCACTTGTGAGATTAATCGATATTTGGAACGTTATTTTCTCGATATTTTCATGCCTTTGAAGCTAGTGCTAGCCAAGAACTATCAAATGAGGTTCTTTTCTCTTCTAAGGGTTTGTGCCGGCATATAAATCTTATTTGAGCACGCAGGCCCAGGTAGATGATACCCCTCCCGAGTTTCCAACTCTGCAATCTCGTCATTTGCGCTATCTAGTATAACTGTAATTAGGTTGTATGGAGTGGCAGACATTGTGGGAAATGACTCTTAGAGACCTTGGGCCGCTACGGCGGATACAGCTCCTAGTCACGCTCAACCCATTCTGGGATACAGGGTCTACTTCTGGGAGCCCGGCTCCTGTGCGTGTGCATAGGTCGATGTTTCGTCAAGCAGACCAAGATACTATATCAAAGGATTTGATTCGTTATACTCGCTATGCCTCGGAAAGTATACTTCTCGACCACTTGGCCCGACCTGCAATCTTCCTAGATTGACTTATAGAAACGATCCGCCATGGCGTGTCTCTTTAGTCGTATTCGAAATCATTCAAAGAACACCCTTGGAAGAAGAGTGAAAGGATACAATCCGAGATTTGGCAAGATATTCAAACAGACGTGTAGAAAGGACCAAAGAATCAAGTTTATAGGCTACCTTTAAATTACCTTCTAGCCAATGTTGTTTTCCACGCCTATCATCTCGGATATGCTTACCTGTGTTGCGCAACAGAGTCGGATATATAAATTGAAAATGATACTTTGATCTGTAAGAGGCCTGGATCAAGTGATTTAGATAATTGCAGCGAAATATATATACGATGCATCCCGGGGTTAACCAACGTCTTATAAGCTACAACCCCCCCTTTACAAAAGCCGTTCTAGTATGCAGATTTAGTAGACATACCGGAAGTGAGGGTTCTCCCGATCGGTAAGGCCAGCCCACTTGGTTTCATCAATCATGGACTCGTTAACACGCCCCTTGACATTATCACGTCGCTTGTTCTCTCGGGTATAATAGAAAAACAGAACGACGGATAGGACGGCCACTGCAGCCTGTGTGGCAAGCACAGCAATCTTGGCAGGTCGATACTCTGGTGCATCGCTGGCCCGGAATGTCTGTGGGCCGATGATGTTACCAACAGAGAAGGATCCAGCAACAAGAGCGCTAGCAAAGGCACGCTTAGTGTGGCCTGCGCAGTTTGCCATGGTCCACTGGTAAATTATGGGTAGGTTTGCCACGATGGCATTGACGAGATAAATACCGATAAGCACGCCAGCGGTGTTGTGTTTGGGGAGGAAGGATAATAGGCCTCCACCGATGATGCCCGGGATGGTACATAGAACATTCCAAGCCCAGCGATTAGACGTTCTCCGGATACCGTATCCAACTAGCAAAGTAAAGAAGATACTTACTATGCCTGACGGGGTATTGAGAAGAGCCGAGATGGGACCGGAGAAGCCAAAGCCAGCAATTAAAGTCGAGGAATAGGTAGTCACAACACCACTCGATACAGACATCTAGAAAGTGAGTCAGCCCGTGCCATTGTTGTAATGGAATCTCGTGGCAGACTTACAAGAATCGTTGTCAAAGTCAGCAGCCACAGCTGAATGTCAAGTACTGCCTCCCATATCTGTTTCAGATTCAAAGTTGTACTCCAGACACCCGTCTGGTTCTCGCCGACGTGTTGCAGGAGAGCCACCTTTTCGCTCTCGGATAGCCAATTGGCCTTGATAGGGGTATCCGGGATGAAGAGAAATATCAGAACGCCCACGATAGAAGTGATCAGGCCGAGCACTAAGAACATGATACGCCAACCATCCAGGGATGCATGGTGAACTTGTTGGAAAGCGAACGAGATGATTCCGCCGAGTATCTGGGCGATACCTAGGCCCATGTACCAACAGGTAAAGCGCGGTGCCTGTTCACTCCGAGTGTAGTACTGGCTGCTGATGAGCATCAACGACGGGCCCACGGTTGCTTCGAAAATGCCGAGGAACACTCGCGCTGCCAACAGGCTTTGATAATGGTGAGCACCAGCCGAGGCAGCAGCAGCAACCCCCCATAGGAAGACGTTAGTTCCTAGCCATTTAGCAGCGGGAAGTTTCTGTAAAAAGTAGACTATAGACACAATCAGCTAGGATTCGCACATGATGAGCAGAGGTGTTACCATTGGGAACTTCAGCGATCAAGTAGGCAATGAAAAACCAAGTGGCTGTGTTGGAAAATTCATTGCCAGTGAGTTTTAGGTCCGTTTTAATTCCCATCACGGCTGCATACTATCCAATGCGACGACGTGTTAGCAGGTTGATGATGATCGGATGAGTGGTATTCGAAGCAGACACGAACGTTCAGAGCCACTTTATCTAGAAACTGCAGGACATACGAACACAGGGCGAGCGGCAATATGCGCCGATCAATCTTGCGACGCAGTGCTTTGAGATCGACGTTGGTGATCTCATCCCGGTGGCCATCAAGATATACAACCGCATCATCCTGTGCTACCACCCGGGGTTCATTCGGCTGCTTTTCGCCCATTCTCATGTACCTGGTGGAAAGCAGAGAGCAAAGAGAAAACTTGGGGCAAAAGAAAAAAGAAAAGAGGACGCGAACAGGGGCGGAATTGTAGTGGAGTCCAAGGCATTTAACACGAATGCCAGTCGCACGTCAACTAGGACAAATCGGAGTTGCACAAAAACCGAAACCTTACAAGACGGTTACATCGACGATTAGCCGTGGCTCGACTCAGGGTGTTTCAAACTACTGCGAGACTAAAGAAAGCCCAACAGGGGGGGCCCCTGGCCGTGCAGGACACTCGAAAAAGCAACGGAATGTTATCTCTCGGAGGCCACCGTCTTGTTCTGATCCGGTCAAAGTAAAGGGGCGGAAGGATTCACGGTAACTGTAAATGGGAAATGGGAAATGGAAGAGGAAAATCACGCATTTGTTGACGATTCCACGTGGATTCATATTGATGTCAAAGTCATCCATGATCTGATTCCATCTTCCACGCAGCGCGACCATGGGCTGGGTGTATAATGCCACTTCTTCCGTCGAGGCTGTGTCTGAATACCAGCTCATTCTGGGCGTGTGTCTTAGCTTGACAGTTCTCATGGTCATCACCGTCTGTCTACGCTTATACGTGCGCGTTCAAGCGAGTCGACTGGGGGCGGCAGACTATGTGATGGTAGTGAGCATGGTAAGCACTTGCTACTCCATGGACATCTCTCGATGAAAATTGACTGATTCTTCCTAGCTCTTTAGCGTTGTGTATAGTGCTTTGTGCATTTCTCGTGAGTCGCATAACTTAACTCCCTGTGAGGTTACGAAATTCCACTTACGATCGCAGAAAGCAGATTTGGCCTTGGCCTGCCTCTCAAGCTCCGCCCCGAGGCGAACTTGTCAACGTATACCAAAGTGAGTATTTTGAAGAGGCTAGACTTGCTCAGTTGAAACCGTACTCACTCGAAGCAGCTGAACTACGCAGGCCGTCCTTTCTACCAACTTGGTATCGCGGGATTCAAAGCCTCTCTGTGTCTCAGCTACCTACGCCTACTGTCCGGCACTTCCAAGACCTTGTACCGCATTGTGATTTGGGTGGTCATTGCCATCTCGACAATCGGCCACATCGTGGGAACTCTCGTCTTACTTTTGGATTGTTCGCCAGTGGGTATCTCTACTCTCTTTTTTTGATCCTAGATCCTCGAACTGAAACCGACGCAGGTCCAAAAAGCATGGAATACAACTATGCAGGGCACCTGTCTTCCAGTCGGCGCAACATTCTACGGCCTCGCTATATTTACCATCACCTGCGACATGATGGTTATCTTCTTACCGATCCCGCTCCTTCTACAATTGAAAATCAAGCCCGCACAAAAGGCGGGTGTCGTATGTCTTTTTCTTCTGGGCCTATTTACGACCATTTGCTCGATCCTGCGATTGACGCAAATCCATCGAGTGGCCTTTGGAGACGGAAACTCGACGATGCTGGTGCTCTGGGGCACTATTGAGTTTAATGTCGGAGTAAGTGAGAGATCTGATCTTCAAGCTGTCACAAAAGGTCGAATTCGGCTGACTCGTCTTGCCCCAGAACATCGTCACTTGCGTGCCTTACTTGGCTCCTCTTTTGAAAGGATACGTGCGTGACTTTGGATCGACCAATGGTCAAAAGTACTACGATAGCCGGGGCCGCAGCTACGCGATGGAAAACTGGTCCAAGGAGCGATCTCATCAGCAATCGAATGCATCCCGGCCCCAAGCACCGAAACGGTCACCGAGCGAGGAGTTAATCCTAGCTACTCGAGAGCCGTCCCACGGAGGGATCGAGATGACGGTGGAGTATCGTGTCTCATTAGAGGGGTTGAGCAGACGTGGGTCGACTAGGTAATGTTGATCTCGGAAGCCGAGCCCTTGATCTCTGTCATTTAAGTTTTGCTATCAGCCCATTGACCAGACACTCTCGGGTTGTTCCGATCTTAATTCGTGTTCGTGTTCTAGCCTGCGGCCTCCGAGGCGCGTCCCGGAGTGGAGCGCGGGAGATCTTTGAAAGGATCAACCAGGGTTGATAGGGTTGACGCCGTCGAAGCCTCTTGCTGATCTTAGCGGCTTCTGGGCACTGAAAGTAAAATAGTCGCATTAACACGGTAGTCCGTAACTTCCTTGGCACCGCACACAATAGTGCCCCGATGCCCGGTGCCCAGTGCCCAGTGCCCGATGCACCGATGGATCCTCCGTAAAGGAAGGCCGCTTTAGGGCGTGCAAGCGGCAAGATGAGATCGAATCGAATGGCATTTAGCGCTGGGATCTGATTCCTCCGTAATGCACTCTCCGCTAGAAGGGGAAAGTAAGCCGTAATGCATCCGTCCGGTGATCCTTGTCATACCAGGGAGGGAAGAGGGGTTCGAAAATGGGAAATGGAGGACGGAAATGAAGATAATCGCATCAAGAAAACAAAACCCCCCCATCATACAGGAGCCGAGCCCAAATAAAGAGAGAGACGGGATTTTTTTCACTCCTCACGCAATGGTCGAGCTCGATTCTAGTCCCCCGGTTCTGATCGTCGGTGCAGGCATCAGTGGCCTGGTGTTGGCCCAGCACCTCCAGCATCTCGGCGTGCGGTTTGAGATCTTCGATCGCGATTCCGCTTTCGATGCACGTAGCGGTGGATGGGGGTTGACGCTGCACTGGGCTCTACCTGCTCTGCGCCATTTACTCCCAGCCCATATTGTGAATCAATTCCCACACACTTTTGTGAACAAGGATGCTTCGTCGCGTGGAGATGTTGGCAGCTTCCAGTTCTTCAATTTGCAGTCTGGTGAAGCGCTGTACAGTGTTCCAGCTGAAGAGCGCATTCGAGTCAATCGTGGGAGATTGCGTGAGCTGTTGACCAGTGGCATCAATGTTCATGTCGGTTGATTCCGGGTTCATCTGCAGGGTTCCTGCTAACCCCCGATCATAGTGGGATAAGCTACTCCGGAACATTGAATCATCTGCAGAGTCAGTTACCATCCGGTTCGCCGATGGCACTTCGTACACCGGTCGCCTGCTCGTCGCCTGTGATGGAGCTCGGTCGCGCGCTCGGGAAATTTTGTACCCAGACGACTGTCAGATGAACGAATTGCCAGTTCAGCTCCTGGGGGCTTCTCCACTCTATACGGCAGAGGAAATGGGTGGTGCACAGTTGATTGATCCCTATATCTTCCAAGGCTCCCATCCTGACACCGATATCTTTATGTTCTTCAGCTGTGGGTCCCTTCTGCTACCTGTTCGTGCTTATATTCGGTCGCTGATTCCATAGTCCTCGACACTCCACGCAACTATGATGAAAGCTCTCGAGACCGGTATCACTGTCAGATTATTGTCTCCTGGGCGGACTCCCAAAAAATCATCCTGCCGAGTGCAAACTCCGACCGTGTAGCTCTAATGAAAAAGTTGACCGATAATTGGGCCGAGCCTTTTCGCTCGCTTGTTCACAATTTGCCAGATGATATTGAAGTACGCTCCATTCGCATCGAAGACTGGCTCTTCCGACCTGGTCGTACAAATTTACACCCACGCGCGGTCGCTATCGGGGATTCAGCGCATACAATGACAATGTGTAGGTCAACTTCCGCTCCCGCATCTCAATCTTGTGTCCAACAGTCATATAGTCCGCGGCGAGGGCGCTAATAACGCGATTTGTGACGTCTTTGATCTGGTCAAGAGGGTGGACATGCGGAATCCTGAGTATGTACTCTTGCACCCCAACTCTGAAGAGATATTGACAACAGTAGGTCGTTTGAATCTGAGGCGCTGTATAACTCGCTAGCTGCTTATGAAAGGGACATGTTTGCCCGTGTCGAGCCAAGTGTGCTGAATTCACGCCAGGCGTGTCTGGATGCCCATCAATTCTCGCAGATCCAAGGGAGTCCACTGGTCACGGAGCGATCGAACCCAATGTGCTGAACTCGCGCCAGGCATACCTATGTGCCCTCATGGTCATGGAAAGTGCGCAGCGGCTATGCCATACTATGATCGCGATAGAAGAAAGTATAAGTTCAATACCAATTTCTGGATATGTACATTTGACTTCCCTTCTGACCTACCCATCAACAAGCCATGTCCAACAATTCTAGACTAGATATTTCTTATAATACAAATAACAAAAGTAACTGTATTAAGAGATTCTCTCCCAATACCATGATAATACTACTAATAAAAATAGAGAATTTTAAGCTCTGTTGACTATAATTTATAACTCCGTCTCTATTATCTAAACGTATATGGTTTCAAGGCTACAGATTAATTTACTTCGAGACCCTTTCCTAATAGCTATGAAATTTATAAGAATTATTGCAGGTATTCGACGAATGTAACATGTATCTCTTTGTTCTATTCTATTATTGTTGGATGCCTGCCATTATTGGTAGTCGGTTTGCTTCTTCCTCGGATTCTGCTAAAGTTTACTAATATTTATATATTTTTTACTTCTGGTTAAACTGAAATCGCGACAGGTTTTCCCTAGATAGATTATTGCGAATAATATTATTTAATAAAATTTATATATAAGATATATATTATCGAATTCGAATCGCTAAAAGTAAAGAATAAGAGACTATATTCTATATATATTCTGTATATAATATAGTTATTTTAAATATTTAGTAATATTATTTATTAGAATATAGACTAATATATATATAGAAGATTCTATCCTCTTATTTAATGTAAGAATAAAAGGAACATATACCTTAAAAAGGAAGGTCCGCGGTCTATTTAATATAGGGATGCTATACTCCCTCGGGAGTGAATAGCACTTACTCTAAGTGTGAACGGTCCTTTCTTTAGGGGTATACGGTCCTTTTACTAGGGCATAGTCTAGGTAGTTAACCTACGCCTAGAACATTAATTTATTATTAACTTTCTTCTATACTTTTATCTTCCCTTATACCCCCCTCGATCTATAATATTAATAAATACCTTACCTCGCTCTCTCTAATGTCAAATCAGCGGTTTCCTTTCGTTATTCCTTTAATCTGAATCCTGTTTTCTGTCACTTCTGATTAATCCGAAGTATATAATACCGAGGTATATTTATCTATAAATATATATATAAATTCTAGGTAGAGGAATTAGACTTCACACTCTCTTTTCTTTACCTATCTCTTCTTCTCTCGGTGAAGAAAGGGGACTTATTTCTTTGTGCGGATACTCTTATTTAGACTACTTAAGCACTAGTCTATCTTAAGATTCGCTTACCTCCTTATCTAATTAGATAAGAAGGTGTATTACGGTACACCTATAGGAACCCGCTTTTATGCGGCTACGGGGGTGTCCGATATTATTTAGTTTAATAAATATACTTATAATATTTTAGAGATATATCTATATAGCGTTCTATAGATTACTTAATATTATTTATATTATATATCTAGATAATATCCTTATCTTCTTAAAGGATTAAGAGTTATATATAAAAGCTATCTATTAAATATTAGAGCCTATATAAAGGTAGAGCTTTATATAAAATTATTAAAGTATATTTTCTACTAAACTAAAATAGAATTTCTTAGCTTTATAATAGGTAGTTTATTAATAGACCTGAAGCTATTATAGAATAAGAAGAACTAAATAAATATATGGTTAAAGTATTATTAGACTATCTTAATTTATGAAGGTTTAGAAAATATCCTAAATAAATAGCTAGTAAGTATAATAGTACTTGTTTTTAATAGCTTTTAACTTGATAATAAAATATCAGATTAATAAAATAAACCTTACGGATAGATTATCTAGATAACTATATAAAGAGAAACCTTAAAATAAAGACCTATTATTATAAGAACGCAATAATATTAAAAAATCCAACATATTAGAAATATAAGTTATAGATTTAGTACGTGTAATAATTATAGTAATTATATTTTTAATCTAAAAGAGTATCTAGACTAAACGAATAATTTATTAGATACTAATTATATTAAAATGAATATAGCGAGTCTTATAGAAGATAAAGATATAACTATAATAGCTATATCTAATACTAAATATATAGAATATATTATATAGAAATAATTAAATTACGCCTGTAATCTTCCATATACTATTATTAAGAGCGTTTATTTAGAGGAATATCTATACGCGATATATGCTAGGACTAATCTAAAAAAAGAGATTAGATAGATATAATCTATAAACCTAGATATATAAAGATATCTTTTCGCGCTAAAGAAACAAGAGAAATGAAATTAGATAGTAAACGATAGTTAGTATACTTTATTTTATTAAATTAATTAAAATATAAAGAATAGATTTAAAGATTAAATATTCCTATAAGAAATAATCTTCGCTTAAAGCTTCTATAAATCCACTATAATAATCTATATCTAGGCTACTTTAGAAAAGCCTATTATAAGAGAACTAGGTTATTAGGGTAGAACGGCCTGTCTTCCTATTAAGGAATAGAAGAATACTTATAGATATTAAATAGAAGAAGAGATAGTATAGTTTAATTTATATAAGGACTAATTCTTAAGGAATTAGAGATAAGATACTTTCGATCCGCTATATTTATATTAGAGATCCTACTTAATTATTTAGGTTATCTAACTTAGGCTAACCTAAACCCTAGTTCCTTTATAACTATCTCCTTTTTTTCTAAAGGCCTATTCTTAGGTCTCTTAATTACTAATTTTAGAATATATTAATATAAAGGTAATACTAAAGGTTCGTCCCCGATCTATAAAGAGAGACTTCTAATTATAAAGAAGATAAAAATATCCTATAATAAACCCGCTCTTTATTATTTAGGGCTCTATTAGGTTATAAGATAGAATAATATATATATATATATTAATATATTATAGATTTATAATAGTTCCTTTATATATTTTAAATATAAATATTAATCTAGTTAGGTTATTCCCTTATTAATAATATATAAATTTAGTAATTAGTATATATAGTATTATAGCTAATTAAGATATTAGTGGCGTTTCGCTAAAGATTTAATATATATATAAAATAAAGATTAGAAGAAGATATATTAGTCTAGGATTTTTATATATAATTCGCGAATTTCTCGCTTATTTAATATTTTAATTATTTTATTATAGGATAGTATCTAATCTTCACTTTTATATAATATTTTTATTATTTCTTTATAAATTTAAATCTATTATATCTCTCCTTTTTAATATTATAGTCCTCTATAATAAGATATATCTTATAAAAATTATAGATAATTTAGATAAGACTTAGTAAAATAATAAAGATATCAAAGTTAAATATATAAGACTATATCGCTATTTATAAAATTTAATTAGTTCTTTAGTATTTATTTATCTTTTATTTTATTTATTTTAATCTTCTTCTTTCTTATTTCTATAATAATTTCTTTACCTATTTCTTTATTAATAATTATTATATAAATACTTAAATTAATTATATCTTTATCTTTCGCTATCTTTATTTATTATTTTAATAGTAGTTTAGAGATAGTTATCTATTAGGACTTATCTTCGCCTCTCTTAAAGCGCTATAATATTTTAAGCTTTATCTATATAATTAAAATACTTTATTAGACCTTTTATTATATAAATTATTTATATTTCTTATTCAATACTAAGATTAATATTAATTTATTTCTATATCTATAGGCGGATTATATCTAGACTAGTTCTATAAATCCTTATAGAGCGTATAGTCTCTATCTTAATTATTATAAGACTTATATTAGGATAGAGAATAATATTTTATTTTATTTTAAAGAAGCGATTTAGTTAATTCGCGTCTATAATATAGAAATTAAGAAGGCTAATTTTACCTTCCGCTAGTAAGTCTTAGTTAAGTTTATAAAAGATTATTTCTATAAGTTAATTCCTTTTTATATAATATAGAGACTAATTTTATTTACCTAAAGTAGGTCTCTAGACTTCTAACCCTTTAGTTTTATTAGCCCTTATCTCGTTTACACTTATTTTACAATTATAATAACTTAATATATTCGATAGCGTAATAGATAGGATTAATAAATAATTTATCTTTTACTCTTATAAGGTCTTTATATATATTTAGTAGAGAGAGATTACTTTGGGCTATTATACTATAATAAATAATATAATTAGTATTATACTAATAGAGACCTTAATAAAATATTTACTAAACTTCTAGCTCTAATCTAAGGATAGATTAATAAAGAAGGAGACCCTAATTATTATTAAAAGAACCTAAAAGCTATAAAAGATCCGCGAATAAATATAGTTAGTGTAGAAAAAAGTAATCACGATATAAATAAAATATTATAATAAAAGATATACCCTAAAAGAATTTAATAAGAATAATATAATTATCCTATCTATATAGAACTTAAAGTTAAAAATATCCCTAAGAAAATTATCTCTAAAAAGAATTAGACTATTCTAAGTACTAGAATATATCGGAAAGTAGGCGTATTAATTAGAATTACTAAAGTAATATCGAAGATTTTATAATATATTCTTAGTCTTATTATTTAAACTATAGTACTAATAAGAGAGAGTTAAAGATAACTATTTAATATTGGATCTTAACGACGGCGAAGATAAATTCGAAGTTAATAAGATTAAGAGTAAGGAATATTTTAATAATAAATTATATTATCTTATAAAATAGAAAGGCTAGCTTATAGACTTTAATTAGTAGATTAAGAAAACTAATATAAATACTAATATAGTTATTAAAAGATTCGAAGTTAAATTAAGAAAGATAAAATAGTCTATATTAAAAAAATCCTATAAATAGAGATTATAAGGATATAGAACCTATAATAAAACGCTAAAAAATAGCCTAGAATTATACGCGAACTATATAATTTATAAGAGACTCGCCTAAGTAGTTTATTCTTAATTAATAAAATATTCTAAGTATTACTCTAATATTTAATTAATCTATTTAGTTTAGCTATTAGTTCATAGATAGAACGTAACTAAGAATTATATCTTAATATTAAAGATATAATATAAAGCTAATTAGAATTTACTTATAAATAGGGTTCCTTAATCTAATATAATTCCTTTAAATAATCTATATATATATTTAACATATTAGTAGAATATCTCTATAAAACCGCTAGTACTAAGGCTATTTAAGATAAGTATAAATATAGCGTATTTAGTAAATTAGTCTATAATTACTAAGATTATATTAGTAGTAGTTCGAGTCTATATTATTAGCGATAATCCTATAATAAAGTCTATCGAAATTTATAATCAGGGTCTCGAAGGCTATAGTAGAGATATTAGCTTTCTATAATATTTATATTTAATAACTATATTTCTTTAGTAAACTATATAGGTTTTTATATATTTAGCGATATCTTTATCTATATTAATCTAGTAATATTTCTATTTTAATAGAATTATAATATAGGCTTTTTTAAAGAATCCTATATAGAGATTATTATAGGAGATTCTCAGAAGCTTCTAGCGAAAGTTATTTTTTATAAGAATATATAACCTTTAGATCCGTTCTCTATAGTTTAATTTTAATTTAACGAAATAAAGTAGACCGTTATCTACTATCTAATTTCGTTTCTCTTATTATTCTAGCGCGAGAAGATATCTTTATATATCTAGGTCCGTGGTTTATAATCCTCTAACCTATTCTTTTAGGTCGGACCTAGTATATATCGCGTATAGATATTCCTCCAAATAAACGCTCTTAATAATAGTATAAGGAAGATTATAGGCGCGATCTAATTCTTCCTATATAATATATCCTATATCTCTAGCTTTAGATATAGCTATAGCGGTTAGATATAGCTATAGCGGTTAGACCTCTAGCTTTTATAGGGCGCGCTATATCTATCTTAGTATAATTATTATCTAATAAATTATCCGTTCGAGTAGGATATTTCTCTAGATCGAAATATTTATCGCTATAATTATCCTTTAGATCGAATTAGACTTTTTTACGTACTAAGTCTATAATTTATATTTCTATTATCTAATTTTATTATACTTATTACGTTCTTATAATAATAGATGTTTATTTTAAGGTTTCTTGTTATTTAATCGCTTTTTTAGTAGAGTATTATTAAACTAGTTTTAAATCTATACTATTGGGTTCTAGCTTCCTTAAGGCTTTTTCTTATTTAGTCGCCTAGATAATATATATATATAGGATTTATCTTATTAGCCTAATATTTTATTATAAAATTAAAAGATATTAAAAATAAAGATTACTATACTTATTAGCTACTTAATTTAGGTTATTTTATAAACCCTTATAAATTAAGGTAATTTAATAATATTTCGATAATATATTAATTACCTTCTAAATAGTATCTATATTACTTAAAGAAGTATATTATTATATATAATTCCTAACCTAGGATAATATAATTTAACTCTATTTCTATAAACTTCTTAGACTAGAATATAACTAGATATTATCATTTATTAGCCTTATCTCGCTATAAAAGAATTCTTAATATTCCTAGATTAGATATATTAGATTAAAATATTTGAATAATAGGGCTTATTAAAAGGCTTCTTTTAGCCTTCGGAATAATACCTTTTCTATCTTAGAGAGCCGTATAGCTCCGGGCTTCTTTTCTTTTTTATTACCTTATAATAAAGAGGTTAAAGGAAGTATAATTAGGGAATAATCTTAGATAAACCTTCGATAGAAGGTATAAAATCTATTAAAAACCTAAATATTATAATATAACTTTAGTTCTTCTTATTCTATCATAGCTTTAGTTAGATATTAATATAGGCCGGCCTATAGGCCGGATTTTTAAAAATCTGTCTAAATATAGTATAGTTTATTATATTTATATCGTATGATTAAATATAATATATAGCTATCTATATATTAGATACAATTATATAAAATTACTATCTATAAATAGGCCGGCTAGAGGGCCTAGCCTATCTATAGACGGCCTATATTAAGATCTAGATTTAATCTATTTTAGGTCTATTAATAATCTATCTTAGTTTATTATAAAGCTAAGAAATTCTATCTTAGTTTAGTAGAAAATATACTTTAATGATTTTATATAGAGCTCCGCTTCTTATATATATTATAATACTTAATAAATAACTTTTATATATAATTCTTAGTCCTTTAAGAAGATAAGGATATTATCTAGATATATAATATAAATAATATTAAGTAATCTATAAAGCGCTATATAGACATAATTTTAGAATATTATAGATATATTTATTAAAGTAAATAATATAACTAAATATTTAAAATAGCTATATTAGACATAGAATATAGTCTTCTATTCGTTATCTTTTATAATTTATATTTAATAGTATATATTTTATATATTAATTTTACTAAATAGCTTTACCTCTAATAATCTATCTAAGATTAACAGAAATAGATATTAATTCTTTTCTAAAATACTATTTATTCCTTAGTAGTCTATATAAAGCTATAATCCGCTATCTTTCTTTAATATAAAGAGTATCGGTATCTCTATAGAGCTCTAAGATTAACGAATCTTTTTATTCGCGAGGTTTTTATTAAGGTATTTCCTTAATTCTATATAAGTTCTTTTTATAAGAGTCGATAAATTAGTCTATATAGGGGTATCTTTCTTTTCTATATTTTAATTACATAATCTATAGCCTTTAGTCGTAAAAATCTCCTTAATTTTAATATTTCGAATATATCGCTATATATATATAATTTAATAGGAAGCACTTTATAATCTTATATTATATCTTCTTTATTTTTATTTATTTCTATTAGGATCTAGAAGTCCTTTAATATCGCGATTATAGCGAATATATAGGCTTACTTTCTATAAGCTTTTAAAAACTTCTTCGCTAAGAGTAATTTAAACTCTATAAGTCTAGTCTTAAACTACTATCTCTTATTTAGAGTAAAGTAAATATAATATTGAGTAATTATAATTACTAATAGTAATATAGCGTATTTCTTAATATTAAGATTAGAGTTAATTCTATATATAATAAATCTATATAAATTACTAATATCTCTCGCGTAAATTAATTAAACTAATTAGTATCTCTTATATACTATAGACCTTAATCTCTATTCTTCTTACTATTTTAAATAAAGAAGATTTTATCTCTAATAGCTTTATTTTGTATTATACTATAGATTTATAACTAATGTAGTCGACTTCTATATAAATATTAAAATTAGCTTTAGTCTAAATTAAATCTCTAATAATTGTATTTATTTAGAAATAATCCTTTATAAATTCTTCTAAGACCTATTAGCGGAAAGTAGCGTTATTATCGCGGATTATTAGACTGTAGATATAAATTAATTCGAGATACTCTTCGAAGTATATAAGATTATTTATCTCTATCTATATATAAGTCTTATAGTAATTAAGATATAGGTAATATATTTCTATAGGATTATTAGAACTATTCTAAAAATACTTAGCTTATAAGTAAGAATATATTAAGATTAATACTAGTATTAAATAAATAATATAGATAATTTATGTAATAAAAGATTTATTAAAGTACAATAATAGTATAGACTAAGCTTAGTTCCTTGTAAAATATAAGAGATAGCGAAGATACGCCTCTATTTGTAGATACCTCTTAATCGCTATTAGTATAATAATTAGAATTATTAGAGTTATTAGAAGAAGAAAATATACTCTAAATAAATAAGAATATATTAAAAGGTTAATAAATTTAATAGAAAAAGATAATAAAAGATATTTATTAAAAGAAGGAGAAAAAGAATATTAAAATAGATAAAATAAAAGATAAATACTAAAGAACTAATTAAATTTCGTAAATAGCTATATAACAATATATATTTATCTTTTATACTTTTACTATAATACTAATTCCTATCTAAATTATCTATAACTCCTATTAGTATATATATTACTACAGAGAACTATAATATTAAAAAGAGATAATATATTAGATTTATATTTATAGAGAAATAATAAAAATATTATATATAAGTGAAAATCAGATATTATATTATAATAAAATAATTAAAAATACTAAATAAGCGAGAAACTCGCGAATTATATATAAAAATCCTAGACTAATATATCTTCTTCTAATCTTTATTTTATATATGTATTAAATCTTTAGCGAAACGCCACTAATATCTTAATTAGCTATAATACTATATATACTAATTACTAAATTTATATATTATTAATAAGGGAATAATTTAACTAGATTAATATATATATATATATAATATTCTATCTTATAACCTAATAGAGCCCTAAATAATAAAGAGCGAGTTATTACAAGATATTTTTATCTCCTTTATAACTAGAAGCTGTTCTTTACAGATCGGGGACGAACCTCTAGTATTATCTTTATATTAATATATTCTAAAATTAGTAATTAAACGCCTAAGGATAGGCCTTTAGAGAAAAGGAGATAATTATAAAGGAACTAGGGTTTAGGTTAGCCTAAGTTAGATAACCTAAATAATTAAGTAGGATCTCTAATATAAATATAGCGGATCGAAAGTATCTCGTCTCTAATTCCTTAAGAGTCAGTCCTTATATAAATTGAACTACACTATCTCTTCTTCTATTTAATACCCTCGAGTATTCTTCTATTCTCTAACAGGAAGATAGGCTTTTCTACCATAATAACCTAGTTCTCCTACACTATTTAGGAAGGCGATATAGAATTTAGTCACGTAGGGGTGTGGTAGGAGCTAGAGGGGGTGTGGTAAGAGTAAAGTCCGTTATTAATAAATATGTCTTTCTTATTAACTATATCTCTAAATAGCGCTTCTCGTAAGGTATGATATACTCTTTAAGGCACGTATAATATTATATACACTAATAGAGCTCTTAGAGATAAAAAGGAACTCTAGCTTATTCTATAAGGCTAGGATTATCCTGATTATATAGAGATTATTATTATCTTTACTCTAAAGCTCTAAGAAATTCTTTTAGTATTAGGGGCTTCTACTAATAAAAATTATAAGCTATTAAATCTAGAGAATTATGAATAATTAAAAGAGTAGGATAGTTAGAGATAATCTTATCTTATTTAGAGTAAGAATAAACTCTTAATTCTCTTCTTTATTATCTTTCTCTTTCTTAGTCTAATTTCTCTTCTCTATTATTTCTTGGGTTTATTTCTATCTAACTAAGAAGCTTTTTTAAGCTTAGTTAGATAATAAATATAATATATAAATGATTAATATCTAGTCTAATAGCTCAAGTAATTAAAAAGAGTCTTAAAGAGTATCTATTAATATTAAGTTATTAGATATATTATCTATTATAACTATCAATATCTAAGCCTTAATCTAATATTTCATAAATAGTTATTAAAGAATTATACTTAGATAAGCCTTAGTGTACAAGCTAGAAAGTAATTTAAAGCTAAGTAAGATCTCGCGATAATTGTAATCTATATTAAGGAAATAGCCCGTTACTACTATAAAAGCTTAGCGAAAAGGTAAAGTATAGTAATCTAATATAATAAAGAGCTTAGTACTTTAAGGAAGTATCTAGAGAAAGTTTCCTATCGTTCCTAAACTAAATCTTAAAAATAACGTTAGACGGTTTTTGTAAAAGGTATTTCGGGGAAAGAAGGAGTAAGCTAGGCTATTCTAATTAACGCGCGAAATTAAGGATACTTAATAAATTAAAAAGGTAATTATAAGATAGTAATAAATATAACTACTCTCTCTATCTAGGCTTATAGGGTATAGGGCGCTCTTTAGGTAGTAAGATATATACTGTATATCTATAGTTAATAAGATATTAGTACAGAGCTATAGGATTAGAGCAAAGAATATATATATTATACCCTATTATATAATAGCCTTTTGATATCTTACCTATAAGATACTAGTTTCTAATAATTCACCCCGGATTAATAATATTTATTTATATACGATATTCTACGACAATAGTCTATAGGATTACTTAAAATATAGTTATATATTTTATATATAATTTTCGGATATCTATCTTAGATTATAGTAACCTAATAAAAATAAACCTAATATTATAATTAGTATTTATTCTCGAAGATATTCTATTTTATCTAACTACTATACTCTATATTTAACGATTATATTCTACAATTATTATTTATTATCTCTATCTAGAGAATATAGGTCTTTTTATTACGAGGACTAATATTTTTAAGAGTCTAAGAGATAGAGAGCGGAAGGGCTAGCTAAGCGAAGTTAAATAGAGGTAAAAAGTATAGAATTAGTAATAAATAGCTATAAACTATCTAATAGAAGTAAAGAGAGACTAATATCCTCAAGAGAAGAGAGATAATTATTAGAGAACTAGGAGTACTAGCTCTATAATATAGTAATTAATAGAGATAAGCTAAGAAGGGAAAATAGTAGACATACTCACCTAAAGGGGACCTTTTATATCACTAAATATCTTATACAAAACTTAGAAGCCTAAGCTATCATTTCTATTATTATATCCATATAAAGAGGAGCGACGGGTACTCTATCTCCTTTAGAAAATATTAATATCGCCGAGACTCCCTCTATTACGCTCTATATTAGAAGTAGCTATAATATAAGCCACGTCTTAAAAGTAGGCTATTAGAATCTCAGTATTCTTTATTATTCTTTTTAGTGAATAAAGATATATATTTTTTTCTATTATAATAATGGTTATAATATACTAAGGTATTTAAATCTATTATTATATAGCAGATCTCTGCTGATAAACTATGTCTATCTTACTTATGTCCAATACTATATATATTAATTAATTAATTGAAAAGTTTAGATACTATATATGGAAGAATAAACCTATAAGATCGAATTATATTTAGTATATAGAAGAGCTAATATAAACTAATATGATTATATTAGAAAACTAAAAATAGGAAATACCTTTATTTCTATCTCATAAGTCTTAAAATAAGAGCGGATTTATCGTAGATTATCTTTATTTACTTAATAACTAAATATAATTTCTTTATAAATCCAAGGAGAATTATCGCTACTGTCTTTTATATAGATTTATTTTTTCTAGTGGTTAAGAGGCCTAAAGTTAGGCCTAGAAAAGAAAGGACATTTTATAAAGGAAGTAAAAGTCTAGGTTAGCCTACGTTATATAAATAAGAGGGTAACTAAGATGAGTATAAATATAGTGGATCCTTAATAATTAGTTCTTATAAATTTAACTACACTACTCTTTTCTATCGAATATTCTTTTATATTTTCTATTCCCTAACTGAGCGACAGGCCGTCCTACCCTAATAATCGAGTTCTCTTATAGCAACTTATTCTAAAGATATCGGTGTCTATATCTAACTTGACACATATATTCTTTGTTATAGAAATAAATTTGCAAGTTAGAACTACCGCTCCTTACTCTAGATATATTTCATGTGATATGAAAGCTATATATTTTTTTTCCCCTCTAATCCAAATAAATCGTTTGATTAGAAGGATTCTGAAAGAGAAAATGAGGTTATCAGTAGGATCTCTAAGATTAAGAGAAATAAATATTAATTTTTTTTACTAAGACGCTATTTAGTTCTCAGTAATTTATATAAAGCTATAATTCGCTATCTTTCTTTAGTATAAAGAGTATTAGTGCCTCTATAGATCTCTTATATTAATAAATCCTTTTATTTGCGAAGTTTTTATCAAAATATTTATTTAGTTCTATTAGTTCTTTCTATAAGAGTAGATAAATTAGTCTATATAAGAGTAGCTTCCTCTTTTATAATTAGATAATATAATCTATAGCTTTCTATCTTAGAAAAATCTTTAATTTTAATATTTTAAATATATTATAATCTTTTATAATATCTTTTTTATTCTTTTTTATTCTAGTTAGGATCTAGAAGTCGTCTAGTATTATTACTATAGCGAATATATAGGCTTATTTTTTATAAGCGTTTACAAATTTCTTTACTAGAAGTAGTTTAAACTTTATAAATTTAGTTTTAAACTATTATCTTCTATCCGGAGTAAGGTAAATATAATATTTAGTAATTATAATTACTAATAATAATATAGGATACTTCTTAATATTAGGATTACGGTCGATTCTATAATAAACTTAAATAAATTATTAATATCCCTCGCGTAAATTAATTAAACTAATTAGTATTTCCTATATATTATAAACCTTAATCTCTATTCTTCTTATTATTTTAAATAGAGAAGGTTTCGTCCCTAATAGCTTCGTTATATATTATACTACGAATTTATAACTAATATAGTTAATTTCTATATAAGAATTAAAGTTAGCTTTAGTCTAAATTAATCCTTATTATAAATTCTTAAATTATTAGCGTAAGGCCTACCTTAACTTATAGTCGTTTCTCTATTAAGAAAATTAATAGCGTTAAAATTATTCTAAGCTTTTTATATAATATAGTATTATATCTTTGTTTTAATAATTATAGTAAATAATAATCTAAATTACTCTTTTCTAATAGTCTGTTCTCTCTATAGTTTATCTAACTAATAACTATCTTAGCTTCTTCCCTAGAATAACTCTCTATATTAGTTATTCTCTTAGAACTTTAGAACTAATTTTTATTATAATAGAGCGTATTTAAAGAGAAACTAGACTTTTCTCTCTTATTTATATATTCCTAAATATTAATATTCGATCTTTATTTAATTAGATTAGTTAGTCGAATTCGTTCTATTAGAGTTTTTAGATTAAGATATCTCTTCCTTTTCTTATTCTCTACTAATTTATATTCGAATTAGCAAAATATAACTCGCTATATTAATTATCCCTATTTATATAATTAAGAGAGTAGGATATTTAAATTAAAGTTCTGCTTATAAATCTAGCTTTAATTTTGTAAAGAAGCTTAATACTCTATAATTCTTAGGTTCCAAAAAAATATATTTTTCCTAAATACTAAATTATATATTTAAGTCTATAGGATCTTAATTAATCTTATTATCCAAGCTTTGAAAGTTCCTTAGTTGGCTTAATTAATTTCCGGATAGTTATTAATATAGGTAATTATTACTAAGGTATATATTTATTTTCTTAATCTTTCTTTCTTTATATTTTCTTCTATCTACATAGAGAGCCTACTTAATATTAGTAATTTATTAAGTTCGGTTTTATAGGCTATACTTTTAGATAAAAGTACTAATATTTTTAAAATTAATATCTTTTAGATAGTAGTAATTATTATATTAGTTATTATACAAAGATTTATTCTTAATTTTATAAATATATTATTATAAGGCTTTACTACTCTTTTATAGGGCTTTCTTTTTATATTTCTTAATAAGATAATATGGCTGATTATTCCTAGTTATATAAGGTTTTATAAGGTTATTAAACCTAAGAACCTAGATCGAAACGTTAATTAGTTATTAGAGATTTAACTAATATAATATTATTCTCTTCTTAAGAGATTAAGGCGTATTTATTTCCTAAAATATTAATTAATTAGCGTAGATATATTATATTAATGCTAGGTTTCTTTATAGCCTCGTAATATAGTAACCTCTTAATTAGATTTAGAGATAGACTTAATTATTTACCTATTAAGTCGTTAATAGTTTCACTTTATTAAGAAGCTAAGTATATGTAATAAGTACGAGAATAAATAGATATACTAAATTCTTAAATTTCCTAAGAGGTTAAAAAGAAGAATTAGAATTATAAGAGAACTAGGTTATTAGGATAAAACGGCCTATCGCCCTTTTAGGAAATAGAAGAATACTAGAGAATATTAAGTAGAAGAAGAGATAGTGTAATTAAATTTATATAAGAACTAATTCCTAAGGAATTAAAGACGTGATACTTTCGATCCGCTATATTTATACTAGAGATTCTACTTAGTTATCGAGGTCACCTAACTTAGTCTAACCTTTAATAAAAGTAAGAGAATATATTTTACTTTTCGGATAATAGGTAGATTATTAATAAGATAATTTTTAAACCTTAGAGGGTAACTAGAAAAGGGGCGGCAAATACTAAACTAATAAATCTCTCTACTCTAAATAATCTATTATTTTATGATATATATTTACTTCTTATTATTATGACCTATACTATAGGATCTTTTTAGCTAAAAGCCTATCTCTAATATAAATATAAATATAATATTAGATAAAGCTAGAATAATAGATAGCTTAATCTACTTAAGACTAAGGTATAGATAATTATATAAGACGTAGAAGAATAAAGAGCCTAATCCTAATTACTTTTACCTCGCTTTACTTCTCTTTACCGGACCTATTAGAGATAAGGCCTATTAGACCGAATAAACTATCTAGATTACGTCTATATAGATATATTTATACTATATTATAGATTAAGAGACTAGTAGGGGTTACCTAGTCTTATATCGACCTTTAATCGCTTACCTTTATAGTATAAATCTCTTTCTAGTATATTAAATTTTATACTATTATTATATTAATTAGCGTTAGCCTAAAAGAGTATTACCAAGCTTATACCATATCAAATACTTAGGGTTTTTATACTTATACTTTTATATCTAAATCCTTTACCTCTATTTAGTAGTAATTAAAATAGCTAGAGTTATACTATATATAGATATACCAGCTATTTCCGAGCTCTACTATATATCTCCTAGGCTAGCTATAGAGGTAACCTATAATTAAAAGTATATTAAGTCCTACTAAGTTTCGAAGCTAGAATTACTATAGAAAATCTAGTGCCTATATCTCTTTAGGGGTATAGGAATAGATACTAATTACGTAGGCGTGTAATTAAGAATTAAATTTATAAATAAGAGTATTATAGTAATCTAAATTTTCTAGGGTGAGAGTATTAGTTTCTCTGTGGCTTTAGCCCTATATAACCTTATATATTAGCCTTAGCGGTATATAAGCTTAGGCTAGTACTATTAATAGGTATACTAAGCTAAAAGAGATAACGCTATAAAGAGAGTAATATAGATATAACGAAGACGGCCAATTAGAGATATAGAAGTAATTAGAAGCGGGACGAGAGTGTTAAGTAAGAAAGGCTTAGCGAATAGTTATATAATTATATAATTTTATTACTAAATCGGCCTTATGTCTAATAGATATATAAAAAGATAAGTAATTTAGATATATATAGGTAGAATTAGTTAATACCTTAGCCCTATAAAAGAAAAGTTTATTTAATAATTAATCTTTAAAAGATAAGACCTAAAGCTAGATAGTATAAATTAGATCGGAGTAAAAGATTATATAAAATATTATTAAGTAGAAGTCTACTAAATTAGTATCTTCTAATAAATATAGAGACTATATATTATTAAAGAGGAGTATAATAATATAATATATTTAGTTAGGTAATATTTAGAAGCTATATTATTTAAGGATATACTATAATAACTATATTTATTATTAAAGCTATTTATTTATTATATATAATTTAATATAAAAAGCTCTCTCTTTTCTCTTTATATATACTATTAAAAGATTAAACTAACTTATTAATTAACTCCCTTAATTTATATTTATAAAATTACCTTAGCACTTAATATATCTTTATATACTAGATTAATATTTATATATACTCTCTAATTAATTATTTAGAAGTCTAGGTCTATATACTAAAGAAAGTCTTAGTAAAGGTACTAGTTTATAGCCTTTAGTACTCTATAGTAGTTTAGATTAATCTCTTAATACTCCGAAATATTATCTCTTTAAGGGTTACTTAATAGGTAATATAATAAGCCTCCGAAATATATATCTTCTATCTTATTTTATCCCTTTTTTAGGGTTCTAACCCTAAATTTACTTAATATATATATATATACTAGATATAATTGATATTAGTTAAGCTATAGACTATAAGAAATTAATATTTACATAGAACTTAGGGGGCTTAAAGCTATCTCAGAAAGAGAAGACTAAATATGTTTTATATAGCGATTAGAATAAATTAAATCTTTAAGGTAATTAGGTAGAAACTTATTAATTCTCCTTTACAGAAAGATAATAAATATATTAATTAGATGCGTATTAAAATTTTTTTTTAAAAAATTAAAGTTATATTTAATACCCTTTTATACTATAACGTAGTCGGTAAGCGAGTGAGCCATATAAGCGAGTGAGCCACCCAACCACTTTTTCTACACTTTTTTGCACTTTTATTAACCACAACACTATAATATAGATTATTCTCTAACTTTACATGTATTCCTCTTATATCCGATCTGTCCACAGTTCGTATACTTTGGTGGACGCCGCGTCTTCGGTGCTTGTGTATCCTGCGCGTAGAGCACTTCTAATGCTTATATTACCTATGTAGACGCCTTATGAGCTTCCTTAAGCTCCTGTGCTTCTCGTACGGATAGTCTATTATCGTGGGCTATCTATCTATACACACGAGCACGCTTTTGTCTTTGTGCCGCGTTCGAGGCGCGTAGCTACTAGTTTTTATCCTTAAGGAAGATACCCCATTCTATCGCGAGTTGACAGCCTTTGATAAGCTAATTTAACGCAGCGTGCGAGGGTAATAGTGGGCTTTTTGAGCGTTACTTAAGGAAAGCTTTAATCGAGGATGCTTACTTATAAAGATCGTAAACGTTTACCGGCGTATATAGGTTAAAAGCGCTTAATTAACTATCGCGGCTTACGGGAGGTGTAGGCGTCCGAAGTTAAATATTAAGCTTTAATAGTATTAGTTTAGGATTAAGTGGTACTAATCCTACTACTTTAAAGCTATTCTGAATTATATCCGGTTTAAATATATCGATATAAGCTTATAGATATATTACGAGGAAGTTAAATTTATTAATATAGTTAATACCGAGCTATATTTTTTAGGTGTTTAAATTACTATATAAGCGCTTTAATACCGTAAAGTATCCGATATCGAGTAGCTATAGAAGATACGAGGAATATAGCGGTATATAGATTAGTATAATCTTATATTCTACGTAGATTTAGTTAAATTATAGTATAAGATAGCTTTTATATCCGTCGAGGACTAATAGTCGATATATTCTACGCGTACGACTATTTATCGACGATATAAATTACTTTTAAAGCTACCGAAGACCTATTATATTAGTTATCTACCCGTTCGCACTAACCTCGAAGCGCTAGTCGGGTAGAAGGTCTTTAAACCACGCCTAGTTATATAGCTTACCTTTAAAGATAAGTATCGGTAGAAGCGCCTACCTAGAAGCGTTAATTAACTCGATCGTAGTTACCTACTCACGATTTCCTAGCTATAGAACAGACCTCCGACCGTAGTATTCTACTTAGGTAATCACTTTATATATTATATAAAGGCCTATCGCGAAGCCTATCTCGTTAAAGTTATAGATATCGTTAGATAGGATACTATATCGCTAGATAATAGTTTAAACGGTGTTAAACCACGCTTAAATAATCTTCGGATCTTCTTACTCTACCCGTCGGTAGTCGTATCGTCGGGAGAAGCGAGATATAAGCTCTAGATAGCGTTAGGTGTAGTTATATACCTATTTTTCGCCGACGGTTTAGATAGGGGTAGAACCACGCTTCGCGAGTAGAAGATTAGCTATTTCTCGTACGTGGCTTCGTATAGGGGCTACTCTACGTAGATCTAGTGATAGAATACGCTGTTTAAGCGATTCCTCTTTAATTTGTGTTATTTTATAATTATTTACGCGAGATTTAGCGCGATTTGTAGTACCGCGAAGCCGACGCGTAAGCGTATAACGATCAACCTAAAATTAGTCTGTAGCCCGTCGAATAGAGCTTATTTCTTTATTTTTAATAGCCTAGATTATAAGTAAGAGGCGGCCTTCTTACTAGATAGAATCCTAGCTTAATTCGACATTATTTAGAGGCATGGTCGTTGATTAAAGATAGATTAATGTGGTGGGACGGAAAAAAGTGGTTAGGTGGCTCACTCGCTTATATGGCTCACTCGCTTACCGACTACGTTATATAAACTCGGATTTTAGTCTTTTTTATCTCTATATATATTAATTATAAGATTTTATAATAAGATGTTATAATATACTAAAATTACTACCCTAATATCTATAGGATCTCTTATTTTTCGCTATATATATTATAAGAGAGTTATATCAGATATTAGCTAAAAATTATAAATTTTTTCTGCCCCTCGGGGCTTATATATAACTTTTTATTAAAGTATTTATTAAATTATCGTCCTCGTTATATAGATTCCTTCTTATAAGCTTTTTAGGGCGCGTAATATAATAATTAGGTATTTATTCTTTGTTGATACCTAGATAACTACTCTAACATTTATAGCGGGTGTATAAATCTTAATATATTATTTTACTAGCGCGGCGTTAAACCTAGAATAAGTACGATAAAATTTAAATCAGGTTTCTATTAATAAGTTAGTTAAAATTATACTTAAAAATATCCACTAAATACGTCTAAAGAAAATAGGCGCTATCAATTATTATAGAGGTAATATATTTAATATATATTCTTACATACATAGTTATATAAGTCTCGGGAGTATTATATAATAGTTATTAACTTACTACTAAGATTATAGAGGTAAGAGAGCATATATTATAGTGCACCCTAGGAAGTTTGAACACACCTCCGACACCGCTTTTACTACCGCTTTCCTCCTTTAGACGGGCAATACTCTAGTAACCACCAAATAATAGAACTAGGTAAAATTAGGCTAAATATCAACATTAATATCAATATCAACATTAAGAGTAAACAACGCGTCGAATAGGGGTAATACACTATAGTAAGTCTCTTGCCCCGAAAGGCTTCCTACACTAAATACACACTAAACTCTTAATATAGGTAGTGGTATAGAGCTTTCACCGTCTACACGCTCACGAATTTGTTCTTTACGCCTATCTGCGTAGTGGTCTTACGGTTAAATCCACAAAGAATTTCCTTATATTCCTCGCTCCACTATTATTACTACCTATCGGCGCTAGGGTGTTACGACCCCTACAGCCACCAACTATTTAAGGGACCGCAGCTTACAGATAGGCCACCGAGAGCCAATAAACCCGAGCAATCACGTGACTGAGCGATCAGGGACCCTGCTCTGAGCAAAGGTCTGAGTAGGTCTGATCTGGACCCACCGGCAGAGGAAAGGCGGTACATAGGTTACTCTATAAACCGGGTTTCCCCTACCACGCAAGAAGACACGGCACGTGACTGTGACTCCCGCGTCGACCCCTAGAGTATACGTAGGAGTATACGGCGACCCTACGGATATACCCCCGGGGTATATCTCGGGGTAGGAAGAACCAGGATATATAAGGACGCTTATCCACCGTATATATTTAGTTCTTCGCGATTAATCTCACATTATTATATAGAACCTACTATCCGGTAGTATCTTCACAGTATACCTCGTTAATAAACCTCCTATAATAAGACTAAGTCTCTAGACTAGATCTTGTTGGCGCTTCTACCTAACACGCCTTGTAAGAAGACTCTATAGACCCGAGCCCGTGTAAAGCCTAGCGAACTAGGAAACGGTACGGTTGCTAGTCACTGTCTTAGGTAGACTGTGACATTCCTATGGGAATTCCCGTATGGGACTAGTCCCTCCCGTCCTATAGGACCCGCGGGACGGGATATAGGACTAGCCTTGGTCCTATGGGAGGGACCGGTAAAAGTGGTCCCGTCCTATAGGACGCTAAGAGTCCTATAATATAGATAGCCTAGACTCCGTATAATTAGTGTATTTTGTGTAGTATTTTAGGTATTTATCTTATAATATTTACGGCGGAAGTGAGATAAAAGTAAGAGAAAAGTGAAGATATAGTGAAAACTAATAACCTCTCTAGTTATCCTTAATTTCTGACGTATATAATAAATTCTTCTAGCTATACTATAGTAGTATAATAGTCTAGATTTCTGACGGTCGTCAGAAATAGGTGTGAGGGACGGAGAGCTACGATATAAGTAAATTCTGACGGCTATTAGAATTTCTATAGTAAAGGGGGTAAGAGATAGGGAGCTATCGCACTAGATTTTCTGACGGTCGTCAGAAAATATAAATATACTTATTAAGGAGAAACCACTTACTTAATCTACCTTATATCTCTAACTGAAATCTTTCGTACGTCTTTAGTGCCTTTTTTGCCCTTCTAGAGTGGCGTAGCTAGCTCACTAGAGGTAAATCGCCGTTATTACTTCTACTAAGAGTACCCTTCTCGTCTAAAAGAACACTCTTTAGTCTCTTACTATCTCTTATAGACTATCTAGTCTCCTCCTCCCCTTCTTTAGTGTTACTAATAGGGTCGAGATCCACTATTTTAGCTAATACTTACTTAGTTTCACCCTCCTTAGGGACCTCTAAAGAACGGGCTAATAAAAGCTACTCCTCTTCTATCTTAAAGTGAGTAAGGTAGGTAAATATTATTAAGTCCTGTCTGACGCACTCGCAGCCGCATAAAAGCGAGTTCCTACGGGCGCATCCGTAGTACACCTTCTTATCTTATCGATCTGATAAGAAGGCAAGCAGATCTTAAGATAGACTAGTGCTTAAGTAGTCTAAATGAGAGCATTCACTTAAAGAAGAAGGCTTCCTTTCTTCGCCGATAGAAGAAGAGATAGGTAAAGAAAAGAGAGAGTGTGAAGTCTGATTCTTTCTACCTAGAATTTATCCTCGTATTTATAGACAAATATTCCTTAGAATCATATGTTTATCGTATGATTCGGATCAGACGGAAGTGGCAAAATATGACTTCAGACCAAAGGAGTGATATAAGAAAACTGTTAATTTGACGTCAAAGAAAGGAGGGGTAAAGAGGGGTAATTCCCTCGGTCCGAGGTCAAAGAAAGAGAGAAGAAATGATGACTATTTTGACATTATAGATGAAGGGGTAGAAGAAGAGAAGAGAAAAAAGTGTTAATAATCAAAATTCTAGGCAAAGGTTGACTGCCTAGACTATCCCCTATAAAAGGGACCGCATACCCCTAAAGAAAGGGCCGTTTACCCCTAGAGGAAGTGCCATTCACCCCCGAGAGAGTATGGCACCCCTATATTGAGGGGACCGCGGACCTTCTTCCTTTTTGTTGAATAAAAGGATATCTAATATATATATATTAGTCTATATTCCAACAAGTCCTAAATAGTAGTAGAGCTTAGGCGACCCCGACAGTAATAGTATATATCGCGGGCTAAATTAAATAGCCTCTCTATACCCGTACTAGTAGTAGGAATAGAGAAGATATCGCGTGCTATATATATAAGGGTAGGAAACTTATACTAATAGTCTTTCTAGAAAACCTAAGGGCTAGCCCTAATAACACCTATAAAGAGGGTATTAGAGAAAGACCTATAGGGGGTATATAATAGCTTACTAGCTTAGAGATATTTTGTGTATTTATCTTAGTCTTAGTCGGCTTTAGTATTATTATCTAGTATCCTATTAAGCTTAGATACTTATAGTAATATCTTATATCTTAAGATCGTATTATCCTCGGACTAATATATTTAAATCCGATTAAATAGGCTATTACAGTAGTAATCCGCCTATATTTAATTAGACGTATCTAGTCCTCCTTTCTATTTAGAGCGAAGGAAGTACTACGCTTTATAGTTAGGGGCGAGGATTATTCTATATATATAGATATTACCCGCTTCTAGACGATCTGTCTTATAATAGTACTCTCGGAGCTTCTCTAAGCCTACTTTAAGAGCTACTAGTATTTACTGTTTCTATACAATCTAATTAAAGGTTAGTAGGTATTAAGGGGAAAAGTGAGAGAAAAGTGAGAGAAAAGTGAGAGAAAAGTGAGAGAAAAGTGAAAGCGTGCGGAAAACCTACCTTTTTCCGGCTAAGCTATCGGACTAAGGATTTAAGATACTTAAATAGCTTATTATAGAGCTTAAACACTTAGTAGATAGTTATATCTTTAGTCTTAGAGAATATAGTTATATATATAAAGAAAGGCTTTATAAGATAAAGAAGGTAGTCGATCTGCCGCTATTTATCTAGGCCGAGCTTAAGATTAGCTAGCCGCTCTATTAGATAGTACTTATTAAGATTAGATTATAGCCTTTTAGCCCTTTATAGTATTAGATAGGTAGAGTTCTACTACGTCCGTATATCCTAGATTAGCACTAATTAAGGGCTAGACTAGTTATTTTATAGCCCTAGGAATTACCTTCTCCTTTATAGGCTTATATTAATATAGATAGCGAGATTACGTACCTTATATAAGGTGTTTATAATATCTCTCTTCCTAGATCGCTATATAGACGCCTTTTTGTGTTCCTCGGTCTAAACTATATCTATAGTGTTATTAGTAGGCTTTACTTTAATACTATAAAGAAGCTTATTTAGACTAAGCTAGATTATATACGCTATATATATAGAATATAGACGAGAGAAAGGCCTAGATACTCCCTCTGTATCTTATCGAATATTATCTTATTATTAGACGTATTATCTATAGTGATAGCTATAATCCTATCTAATATCTAATACTTCGTAAGTATATTATATAGGACTAAACCGAGGTTCTCCCTAGTATATAGGCCCTCTAGAGGCTTAAAACTAAGTAGTACCTACCGATACTCCTAATATTAATCGAGGAAATAGCTAGTATCGCTATAAAGGCTTACTAGAATAGTAAGGTCTAGTAGTCTAGTGTAATCGATAGTTTTACGCGTAAGGGAAGTATTATAAGTATATCTCTCTACTAGTCCTAGACCGTTATCTATAGTTAACGTTATATAGTATAGCTCGAGAGGAAGACTAGGATTAAGGGGGCTTATTATATAAGGCGTAGGAGGTCTTAGAAGTAAGGGCTTTCGATAATCCGAAATAGTAGCCGTAGGCTTATAATAGTAATTAAAAGCTACTACTTCTATCGATCTTCGCTCTAAAGATAATATAGTTAGGGTGAATTAGCGGCCTAGAGTAGAGATAGGATATTAGTATATTATACTTACTTTCCTCTTATTTTTCTCTTACTTTTCTCTTATTTACTATACGCTTAATTAGTTACTCGATATTCCCTTAATAGCGTTTTGTCTTATAAGCGCTACTATAATAATGTTTTCCTATACCTATAGTCCTATTCTAGACTAGATAGGTAAGGATTATATTGTATCTCTTATAAGTGACTATAAGAGTTCTATCTTAGATATTAGTAACTTAGTTAAAATAGGACTAGATTTTAGCCGTTTAGCCCTATTTATCCTATCGGACCCTCTTTATATAAGGGCTAGTAGTTACGTATTAGGTTATAAGCCACTAGTTAATAAATTTAGTCTTATTTATAATAGTCTAAAGCGCGTACTCTTTCTTACTATTATTAATACGTTATAGGGACGATAGTAGTGATAGAGAGGTAATAGGCTTAGTAGACTAGCTTTTAGGGGCTTCGGATATAGTAAAAACGCGAGAGGGTGTATAGTCTAATAGAAGAGGGTCGATACTATCGCTATAGATAGATAAGATAAAGGAGGAAGAGGGAAAAGCTATAGTGACGCGAAAAACACGCGAAGGTGAGGGGAATATAAAGATTAAAAAAAGGACCTTTTAAAGGGGTAAAGACCCTCTAGCCTTAGACGAAGAACACTATTATTAGTTAAGATAGGCTAAATAATCCTAAGATAGGTCTACTAGCTCGATCCTATTAGTGTAAATCTACGCACTCTGATTCTGTAGAATTAATTTCTCTAAGTTCCCCTTTACTATAGCCCTTTACCTTTACTATACCCTAATTATTCTAGTATAGGGGATAATAAGATAATTAAATATAGAGGGCGCTCTAATTAATATTCTCTATAAACTTAAGCCCCTAATATTATAAATTAAAGGGTTTAAAAATAAAAGAAGAAAGGAAAGTAGGAAGTGGTAGTAGACACTCATAAGAATATATCTTTTTAACCTTTAACACTCTAAAATTAACTATCTCCTTTAATACTCAATTTTTTTGTCTAATTTATTTAAGCGACCGATAAAATAGCTATTAAATTTACTATAAATAAGTATATTTCTTATAATTATATTAAAGAGGGCTAAAAGTGTGATAGGTATACACGCTTAGACTAAAACATAGGTAAATAACAGAAAGTAATTTTAGAATTATACATAAAGAATGCCTAATTTCTGCCTGATTCAGGCAAATCAGGTGTCTATAGGACTCCCATGGGACCTGTAGGAAAGATGGTCCCGTCCCATAGGACCCGCGGGACGGGACTCGGGACCGACCTTGGTCCCATGGGAGTCCCATGACGATGTCTAGTCTTGGGGTTCGCAGTCGGTGCCCGAAAGGCCGTATTCAGCCGCCTCGGCACAAATACAAATTCTACCCTATAAGAATTTGCCATTACCTGGTACGTATCGACCTTCGGTGTCGCCGCTCACAGTGCTTAGGAAGCCACGCGTAACATAGGGCACACGAGGCTTTAAGAATACTACTAAAAAGCGTATCGGACGCTAACGAAAGCTTAACGACGACGAAAGATAAATATTATACGATATTATTTAGGAGAAACTATCTATTTCACACGATAAATTACTTACGCGAGTGGACCACCGAATTTGCCGCGAAACGCTACGTAAGATTCGTAAAGAATTCGGCCTACGAAAGTGGCGTAAAATCCGCCGACCGATACCTACCGACGAACACGCGCGTTAGCGTCTTTTATAGGCACGACAGTATAAATATTATACCGCTAAGGACTAGGCACGAGTATATTAGTCTGACGAGACCTCTATCGAGCGTGGCTCGGGTAAACGCGATGAGTGGACCTTTTACCGACCGAAACATTAAGCGCTTAAAGGCGAAGTTAAGATAATTCCGCTAGGAAAGTAGCTTCGATAGATATTTTAGGCTTTATTCTTAGGGGATATACGCTAAATAGGCCTTATATCCCTTTTTAGGTATCTAGAATTACCTCGAGGCGGAGTTAACGCTATACGTATCCTCGAGACCTATAAAAGATACCTTCTAATCCTTATTTAGAATCTATATAACGCGATATTTATACACGATGGCGCTAGAACACACACTACGATTATCGTACGAGAGTGGCTATTAGAGTAGAATTTTGAGGTAATAGAATAGCCTATATATTCACCTAATCTTAACCCGATAGAAACCCTCTAGTCGCTATTAAAAGACAAAGTATTAAAGCTTTTTCTAGAGCTATATTCTATACTAAATAACGACGATACAAAGTGGTATATAATCGGGTGCGCTTAATAGGCTTAGTTAGCGATAGATCCGGAGATATTACGTCGTCTCAGCGATAGTATACCTAGGCGTGTACAGGCAATATTAGATATAGCTAGGTGGTATACCACATACTAGGGGTTGCGTATAATAGAGTATAATAGTTCTACTGGTAGAATATTAATCTAAAAATAGGGTGTGTTTAAACTTCCTTAGAGGCACTGTAGATATAGAGGCCTAAGGCGGTAGCCCGTATAGTAGAAAAGTAGGGTAACGTGACCGTTCGTCCCTGTACGTAAGCCCTAGTTATTATATCCTCCCTCACTAAATTAGACCTTATTCTTAAGGTCCGGTTATTAATTAGCTAAGATCGGATACGAAAGTCTAAGAAGGTATTAGAATATAAGTAATTAGTAATAAAAGAAAATATTCGGGGGTAGAAATAAATATTCGCTTCTATAAGTCTCTAAATTCCCCTAAATAGTCACGAAAGGATCTAATTCTAATTATTCGCGTATATAAATAAATACATACGCGTATAGATACGCGTAAGTATTATAAGAATAATAATTTTATATATTAGTAAGATAAATATAAATATTTATATATAATAATTAATAAAGTCCGTATTAGGACCTAAGTTATAACGCGTGATAAATTATTTATCGCTACTTTTAGATTTAACTAATTAAAATCGGTCTCTATAGATTATGTATATAAAGATTATACTTCCTTTTAAGATTAGATAAAGAAGTACTAAAATTAGTATATAAAGGAATATATAAATATTATCTTAAATAAATAGATATAGAAGCCTTAGGTATTCGAATCTAAGAGTATAAAAGCGACGAAAAGTTTACTTTACCTTTTTTATTTCGTTATTTCTCTTTATCTCTATATATCTTCTTACTTTTTTTTAAAATATTTTTAAATATATTTAGATAAATATATCTAATCTCTTAATTTATTTATTATCCTTTTAGTCTATAATAATCAAGATATAGGCGAGACTCTATAAAGAATTATATTTCTAGTCTACTATATTTAGTACTAACTAATTAGAAGAAGAAATACTCTTTATTAATAAAAAACGCGAGAAATTAGTTACTATAACTTCTATTTTATTATTCTCTAAGTCTATTATTAATCTCTTTATTTCTCTATCTAACCTAATCTCTCTTCCTAAGGCTAATCTAGTACTTATAGATATTAGTGTAGCTAATCCTATAATTATTAATCCTAATATAACTAATCCTTCTAAGACTATTATAGCTAAACTAACTCTATTAAATAATAATATAGCTAGTATTAAAGAAATTAGTATTAGTCTATCTATATAGGCTAGATATACTAATTATAAAGGCTTTAATATATATAGAAACCCCTTATTTAATATATTTATTACTAATCTTAACTTAAAGCTCTTTAAAGCTCCTCTAATATTAATAAATACTAATTAGCGAAAGGGTAAGCTTAAGAATTCTCGTTCCGCTAATATATATTAGGCCTTACGCGTATAAATATATAGATAACTCGGTTTTAATAAATAAATATATATTTCCTATTCCTAGGGTTATAGTCTATTATTATTTTATTATATCTTAATCTATAATAGCGAGCTCTTCTAAAATAGAGCCTATTCTAATTAGATATTTAATTCTAAAAGAAATAGATATTCTCTCTATATAGGTAATATCTTACCTAATTAAATCTAAATACCTTTAGAAATTTAGAATCCGAATAATTTTTCTTAAAGCCATAATCTAAATAAAAATAATTATTTATAAATTCGCCTAAACGTAAGGCTTTAGTTTTAGCTAAGCCTTTAGGATTAGGATCTTATAAGCGTTCGAAGTCTACTAAGTTATCTAAGACCCCTAAGAGCTCTATCGCTTCTTTTAATAAGAGTAAATAATCTATAACTTATTAAGATAGCTCTTAGTCTCCTAAATCCTCCGATTTTACTAAATAATATATATTCTCTATATAAGATTATTCTATTAAAAAGGCTAGAAAAAAGAAGGACTATATAATTATTTATTAGATTTATTATAAACTTTTAGATATAGTTCGATATATTATAGATAACTTAGAAAAGCTCGAAAAGTTCCTTAAATATTATAGATAGTTTAATTTACTTAAAGTATCTAATAGTAAGAATCTCTTTTTTATCCTAGAGTAGCGTTCGCCTACTTTCTTTTCTTTTTATTTACTTTTTCTTCTAATCTAATATAAACTAATATTATATAATTCTTATGTTATTTTTATCTTTATATTTTATAATCTATTTATATATAATTATACCTAAATGTATATTTTTATTTTTATTTTTCTTATATTTTCAGAACTAATTATTTATTTATATATATCTATATATAATAAAATAATATATTTTAGTTCTTCCTTAATAGAACTATTATTATAAATAGTCTATTAAATAGTTCTCTTTCGCTTATATTAGCGTCCTAACATTATAAATCTTCTTCTTTTTAAGAAATATCTTCTTTAAGTTTATTAGCTAATATATTAGATATTTTAGATTTATAGTTATTCGCTTCTAAATTATATTTATTAGATATTAGTTTTAGCTACTTATTTATTTTTAATAGTATGTATTAATATCCTTTTTCTTTTATACGCTCTTTCGCGATAATATATCTTATTACTAGCTTTTTCTATACTAAGTTAAAGCGTATACCTAAATAATTAAAATATTCTTACTTCTTCTAGATAAAAATAGATAGATCTAAGTAGTTAGGTAGTTTATCGTCGCTCTCTAGGATCTTTCGGACCTCTTTAGGTCTTTCTATCTATAATCTAACCTAACGTAGGGCCTTATAGGCGGCCGAGGACGTCTATAGCGTTATTAGATTATCTATATTTATTTTTAGTAGCCTTAATCTATTTATAAGAGTTTAGAGAATATAGCTATTAGACTCTAATAAAATAAAAGTCCTAAGTAGGTAAGACTAAAGGACCTAATATAGTCTAAACTACTTACTTTTAAATTTCTTTCCTAATATTATATATTAATATCTAGTCGTTCGGCTAGAAGCTTTTCTTTATAATAAGGTTATCTTATATATATTTCATCTTAATAGCTCGCGTGAGAAGTAGTTTATTCGCTTTCTTATATATATTACTTAGGTTCGCGATAGCGTTAATATATAATATATCTAAACCTAATATATTAGATAGATCGCTAGGTATTCTTAGTTATATACTATATACTAAAAAGAATAGATTAGTCTTTATATTTATATACTCTTATAGTAAAAAGTGCCTATTATAGATATAGATCTTAAGCTCTTATAGGCTTATTTATTAGATACTTAGTATCTTATTAAGAGTTCTATTTAAATTCTTTACCTTTCTATTTATATAGGGGTAGTAAAGAGTTATTATCTTATATTCTATCTTAAGTAAATATATAAAATAATATATAGTATTAGATAATAGGTTCAGACTATTATTAGTAATAATTTCTTTTAATATATTATAGTATATAAAAATCTTCTTAACGACGAATAATCTAATTATTTATTTAGTAATATCCCTAATAGCTTCTATAATAAGCTATCTAATAATATAATTAATTATAGTAATTATCTAGGGATATCTATTTAGGGTTATAGATAGCTTTCTAATTAAATTAACTCTCTAATACTTAAAGGGGTAAAGCCCTATAGTTATATATTATAATTCTTTACGCTTTAGGCTTTTCTATAATCTTTATAATACCTAATAATACGGATAAGTTCGCGTGGCTTCTTTAATATCTTAATATATTCTAGGCTACTACGCTTATAGACGTATAACTCTATTTAGTCCTAGATATCCTAGATAGCTAAACTCTTTATATAGGCGTTCTACTAATTCTTTATATTAGAGAGACTTAAGATATAGCGCTTAAACCCTATTCTTATAAGTAAAGGTTAACTAATAGTCTATAATAGTAGGCGTTAGTATATAAAAGCTTAAGTTTTTTATATATCTCTATATTACTTAAGTAATAAGTAATTACTCTATTAGAAGATAAGATATCTTTATCTAAATACTCTTCTATAGCCACTAGCTATTTTTTCTTAGGTATCTTTATAATTATATATATTATAGCTACTAAAGATATCTATATTAGTTAGGCCGCTAATATATTAGCGAGACCTTCTTTTAGAAAGTTTAGTTATCTTTTAATAATATTAGATATAATCACTTTAGAACCCTTCTAATATTAGATATTTAGATTATATTCCTAGAACTCCGCGATCTAATAAGCTAAGCGTTTATTATAGATTATAATTATTTATAAATATTATAGACTTATATAGTCTAATTCTTTCTCTTAAACTAGATAGTCTAACTCTAGGCCCTATAGCTTATATCTACTAAAAGCTATAAAGTATAAGTGATTTTTAGAGTCCGCTTAGAGAAGAATTATACTAATAGCCTATTCTAATATATTAGTTTTAATCCTAAATAGTTTATTTTTATTTAATTAGACTAAAACTAGAGTATTTATTAATGTTTCTTTTAGCCTTAAAAAGGAACTTTTATAATCTATTATCTATTAAATTAGATAGAATTTATCTTATTAAAAAACTATATCTAACTCTTTTAATAACTTATAGAGTAATAAATATATTATAGCGAATCGCTTAATAAAGCGATAATAATTAATAGCTAAGCCTAAGAACTAGCGAACTTTATAAATATTATAGGGTTATAGTTAATTATATATAGCTATAACCTTTTCTAATATTAGCTAAAGTTATCTATTTCTAATAATATATCTATAAAATTTAAGTTCTTTACTCGCGAATTAATATTTCTAGGGCTAAGTAGCTTATTCGCTTCTAATAATAATAATATTTAATTAATATAATTATAGAACTTTTCTAAGCTATAAGAGAAGATTAAAATATTATTAAGATATATAACTATATACTTATCTAAAAGTAGATATAAGATCTTATTTATAATTAATTAGAAGATTATAGATATATTATAGAGTCCGAAAGATATCGCTAGTTATTTATATTTACTTTATATAATATTAAAGGCTATTTTTTAGATCGAATCTTTATCTAGATTTATTAATATCTAAATATAAGATTAATTTTTAATACTATCTTTATAGTTCTAACTATATCTAAAAGCTCTTAGATATATAATATAGATAAGTATTCTTTATTAATAGTCTATTAAGAGCCTAATAGTCTATATATATACGCTATTTATTATTAGGCTTTCTTATAAAGATAATAGGAAATCCCTAAGGATTACTAAATAGATAGATAAATCTCTAGCTAAATAAAGCTTTTACTTATTAGCCTTATTTAGTTAATTTCTTAGCTAATAATAAATATAAATTAATATTAATAGCTCTAGTATCTTATATATTTTTTTATATATAACCGGATATTTAGGAGAGAGGGCTTTAGGTAATTTTACGCGGAATACTTTATTATATTTATATAAAATCTCCTATATCCGCGGATTAGAATATATCGGTACCCTATTAGTATTTTTTTACTCCTAATCTAAAGCGCCTTAGATAATATATATTACTCTCTAAGTATTACGCTTCTATATAGTCCTTATATATTATTTCGCTAAGATTAGATTAGTCTATATATCTCTATTTTCTTTAAGATATAAAAGGTTAATAGATTTAATAATATATATTTATTAATAATCCTATATTCTTATATTTCTATTAATCTAATTAACTATAGGGTTAATATTTCGGAGGAAATCCCTTCTAATAATAAATTTAAAATTAGTAAAATCTAATATCTATATATTTATAAATCCTCGCTACTATCTAATATAAAGCGGAATCTATAGTTTTCCTTTTATATATATCTATTATCTATTTAGAAGTCTATAGAAATTAGGTCTTTCTTAATTAGAGATAGTAAGATATATTTATATCTATTTATATAGTTTATTAAAATAAATATATATAAAGATCTATTATTAAATAAAGTAATTATAGTTAGGGCCTATTAATAATAGCTAAGCACGACTTTATAATAAAATAATATATTATCTATTATATTTAATAATATATAAAGATAAATAAGTAAAGTTAGAGATTTAGGGGGTAGTTCTTCGCTAAAGTCTTATTTAGATATATCTAATTAATTAAGAATAAATATATCTAGTATATTAGAAGCCTTATATATATATAAGTAGCTAGGGCTTTATAGCTAATAGCTCGCTTTAGTTTTTTAAACTCTAATCCTTTCTATTTTTATTATTTTACTTCTTTTTTAGAGCCTTATAATTATAGGCGATATACCCCCTTTTTTAATAATTATAATAGATAATCTATAATATATTCTTTCTATAGCTATTTATAGCTATTATATTTATAGGATCTATATTTATACGCCCTAGATAATCTATAATTATAGCTTCTCGCTTAAACTTAATAAAATATTAGATAATATCCTATATCGCGGTAGGGTAATTATAATCTTTAGCTTATTATTTCTATAGGTTTATATTTATACTCTTTCGTAGATATTAGATTAGAACTAGTTCTAGAATAATAATATTATAATTACGCGTAGCTTATTATAGATTATTAGCGTATTTATAAAAGGATAACTTTGTTTATAATATCTTTTTGAACTAATCTTAGTATTTTTTAGGGCTAAGATACTCTAAAAACTTATAACTAATCTAGTCTTTATAGGCTTATTAATAGTAATCTTATTATTATAAATCCTAATAACCTAATTATTATACGCGCGCTAGGTATTATATATATAATTAAGTAATTATCTATTTATATATATAATCTTAGTCTTATTATCTAATTCGGTCTAAGTATATAAGGTTACTTTCTTAAAATAACGCTTATAGTCGCGTAGATACTTTTATATAGTATTAGACTTAACTATATTAGAATAGTTATTAATTAAGCGAATACTCTTTAAGATAATTTTTTATAAAGTAGTCTAAGCGCTTATAAGAGTATCTAAATAATTAGTTTTAGTACTAGCTAGTATATTATTAGATATTATAGTCTATTATTAGCGAAGGCTTTCTTCTAATATCTAGATATATTTATCCTATATTTTTTATTATATAATATTATCTTATAGATATATATTTTTAGCTATTATATTAGCTAATTATTTAATAATTATAGCTTAGACTAATAATCTCTCTTTAGATAATATAGTTTATATATACTAGAAGATCTCTATAGACTTAGATAGTAATATAAAAAGGGCCTATATTATCTTAGATATTATTAGATAGATAATTAGTACTTAAGTAGCTTCGCCGGATATAATTACTTTAATTTAGGTATAAATAGATAATAACTTAGATAATTATAAACTATAAGTTCTAACTAAATTCTTCTTAGAATTTATAGGTTAACTCTATCGATATTTTATTTCCTCTCTAAAGATAGGCCTTCTTCTAAAGTCTTAAAAAGATATAGAATTAATTATATTTCCCCGCCTCTTAAGATATATATAGCTATAATATAATATATTTTAGATTAATTCTAATAAATCCTAGCCGGTTATATCTATAAATATAAGTACGCTTACTATTTTCTATAAGTACACTATTTTTCTTATATCGCTACTTCCGGACGTACGTTTTTATATATTTTATATTAGGTAATAGAAGAAGTCAGAAAATTTCGTAAATATTTCGCACTATTTATAAGTAATCTTAATTACTCGCTTTTAGGGGGAATCGTTTATAGGAACGGATAATATATCTTTAATAGTAATATATCTATTCCCGGCTAATCGTGGTAGATCGGCTAGTTTAGGATATACTACTAGATAAGTATAGAGAGGTAAGAAAGTGTATCTTACTAAGTATATATAAAGAAGATAGATATAGAGGCCTAAGGCGGTAGCCTATAGAGGCAGAAAAAGTAGGGTAACGCGACCGTTCGTCCTCGTACGTAAGCCCTAGTTATTATAATAGTAAATATCACGTCTATTAATATACTTTAAGATTTTTATTATTCTATTACTAATTTAGTTTTAAAGCGATCTAGAGATCGCTAATACCTATTATCTTATATTAGACGTTACCTAGGAAAAGTAGGCTAGGCTGGTATATTAATTACTAATTATTAGAAAGTAAAGCTATAGATCTATAGAGTATTAATCCTCGATCCTTATATAGCGAGCTAAGACTTCTACGCCTTAATTATACTAATTTTATATTAGTAGCGTATATAGAGGCTTTAGCTTATCTACTAGAAATCCGGCGAGCTATCTCGTATTTACCTAACTACTATAACTCCTATAGCTATCTATATTTAGTATCTTTATATTAAGATATAAAAAATTTATTTTATAACTTTATATATTACTCTCTCTCCCTTTTTAATATCAAAATAATTAAAATAAGAATAAATATAAATATAAAAAATAGGTTAAATAATAACGTAATATTATATAATAGCTACGTTATTTTTATAAAGCTAATATCTTTTTAGTAAAGATTTTATTTATTAAGAAATTACTTTAGGTAGTAAGCTATACACTTTACCCTGAAACAATAGTTATATTTTAATAAGAAATAGAGATATACTCTACGACTAAATTTAGTTTAGTTTATTTTAGAGTAAAGCCTAAATCTATCTGCTTTTTTAAACAGGGTATTAGAAATAAATAATAATATAATTTATTAGAGATATAGGAGGGTTTATAGAAATTAATTCCTAATATTACGACTTACCTCTACGTCCTTATAAATAATTATCTGAATAATTATCTTGCTAGTATATTATTATTATTATCTTATTTAACTTATATCGGGCGTAGTTATAGCTTATGTCTCTATTAATATTGTATAAGTATAAGGATATACCGAGCTAAGGACTTATATATATAATATTATACCTATAAAGCAGGCTCCGAAAGTCAGTCGACTAGAGATTCTCTCCTCTATATAAAAGGACCTAGGATATATTAGAGCACTAGGCGGTACTAAGTCTAGACGGGTTCCCCTAGTGTAATTTTGTGCTATACAGAAGCGAGACCTAGTTATTATAGATCGCACGGGCGAGACCGTGGCTAATATAAGAGATAATAATAGTCAAGAAAAATAGAATAGATAAGATGAAAAGATATAAAGAGGGCCGAGGCTCTCGGTGTAGTTCCGTCCTAATAAGAGCTAAATCGCCCTAGAACCTCAGCGCGTGTGAATATTAGAGTAGAAATCGGTAACTTCTTACGAGGAAAAGGGCCGATAGGTATATTAAGGTTTAGTTAACGGCTTTTATTAGAACTATTCACTTCGAGAACTACTATTACACCCCCGATTTTAGATCCCGTGAATTTTCACACAGATTTTAGTTTACTTTTTGAGCTCTATGATTTTGATTGGAAAATTTCAGTGGTCCTATTTATTAAGATAATATTACTATATAATATTTTGGGCTATAAATATAGCAGAATTATGCTTAGCTATAGTCAAAAACAGAAACGTCTTTAGTCGTTTATATTTAATCCTGTTCTTATCTAAAACTTCTCAGGTTCTACTCGGTAACACGTAGTATTATGTTTAACACTCAACACTTACGCTTCTTATTTCTAGATGTTACCGTCTACTTTGAAATTAGGTCAAACTATTTCCACTATACTATTTTGTTATTAGTCTTTTATAAAAAAAGAAATCTCGATATTCCGACTACCCTAGAGAGTAACCTACCGTTCAATTAGGTCAGCGGCTATTATATGCTCTAACAGCATTATAATATAATTATTATTGGTTTTTATTCTGATTCTGGATTAAATAAAAGATACATGATTTACTGGTAATAGAAGCCGGTAGCTAGATTTTAATACTTTCATTTAAGATGATAATACTGAAACGGTACTAATATTAGGCAAGTATCAAGCTTAAGTATATTACGATAAGCTATTTATCATAAACACTTCAAATAAAAACTGAAGGTCTAGAATAAGAAGAAGCATTAAATATAATAAGCACAAAGCGATGATACAAAGATTCATTCCCTTTACTACCATAATTAGACTTTAGTATTGCAAAAAAAAAAAAATTGTATATTGAAGTAGGGATGGCTCGATGGCTGTCTGACCACGCAGACTGGGCAACACACACACCCACGGCTAGGGCGGAAGGACTATGGAGGATGAGAACACATAGGAGTGGTTTGGAAGATAAAGTGTGTCTGTCTTGCTTATCTTGCGCATAGGAAATCTTATATATCATAAAAGCCTTATTTATCCGATAGACCGATAGACCGCTCCTTTATGCAGTCAGCAGTTCCCCCACTACAATATTTTATTCTTCTAACAAGAGAAATGAGCAGGGGGTGGAGATAAATAAGATCGATATGAAGCTCTAGTAACATTGAGTCGATTATTTTGAGGTTTCAGTTGAATCAGTTTATCTTGAATTTTATCTTTCAATAGATCGATATACATAATTAAGTGATAGGCACGTCTAGCTTATCCCCCTTGCTAAATTATGTTATGTTGTGAGCCTTTAATTTGAATTCTTCATATTTTTAAAGAAGAACCATTGATAAAAATTAAGTATCCTTTTCAGGCCAAACACAGGCGGATCAGTTTCTGTTATCTTCTAGTTAAGATAAGCCAGCCTGAGGGCTCATGAATGGCAGGCTTTTTTCTTAAAGGGTAAACATTTGAATATGCTTCGCATCTTGTGAAGGTATAGGCCCGTGTTTCTGTTTTAGGTCAGGTGTGGGTATATATGTTAGATTCGAGGATGTCGTTAAGGTCGACATAAATGGTCGTTTTGGTCCAAGGGAATGGTGACTGCCCTCGAACGGTTTCCTTTACACATCTTGGCTGAACAGACGAGGTTGAATCTTCCACTGGGTTCTAACTTACTTTCGAATGGCATTTTTACGGTTTGATGTATGTATGGCTTATTTATTTACTCGGGTCAAGCCACTAGGAGCTTATGGTTTGAATATATCAAATCATATTTAAATATATATAGTGTAACGACTCGCGTGCTAATTAATTATTCCCGCTTTCTCGCTACGCCCTGCGCCGGTGCACGCGAGGCGGGCGGCGTATCGTAGGCATCGTAGCAACATTTTCTATTTAGCTAACTAGCGTAAAGCCCTTGCGCTTTTTTGTTGCCGCTATACTATTTTGATTCTCGAATTCTTTAATATAAAGGGAGTAATTTTAGGTATAATCATTTTTAATATAGAACGATTACGTTTGTGATCCTATTCGACATTCTCCTCTTTATCTGTGATTTCCTTATGTATATGTACATAAGCATGTAGCTGCAGAACCCTAGCCGCGCCACAGGTGCGGCCTTACTGCTTGTATCATCATTTCCACTGTAGGACGATATGGCTAAGAGGGTGAAGAGAAGCGAACAGCATCATTGTCAGTCAAGTCAATAAAATAATAAACAAAAAAACATGCGACAGCAGGGATTCGCTGGTGGTCACCCACCCAACTACTAACCTGCCGGCGTGTGGCTTAAGTACGGCTGAGCGGACGGGAAGCCCTGTTTTCCACACCCTATGGTCGTATGTATTTTACCTTACTTCAATATCAATATATATAGTTTGACATCTGGTAGTGGAATCTTTGTAACAGGCGAGGCTGTGTGGGACTACCATACATAGGTAGCCTAGCGCCACTTTAGCGTCACCCCGCCGGGTTAAGAAGGTACGTGTGTGATGATAGGCTGATAGAAAATTGGTCTGGAATTTCTAGAGCCGCACTGGCTCTTTAGCTTGGCGAGAGTAAATCGTGCTAGGCCATGTGCCACCTGTGAAACAGCGCCTCTCTTAGAATTTGAATATAGCCCCTCAGTGATTGATTTTCGAACCTAATTGGATGGTTTTTGATTGATAGTGGTGAATAAAAAGCTTCTCTTCACCTGTAGTTGTTGCGACTATAGCGTAGCACTACGTAATAAAGCGGCTTCGAGCCGGGTACGTGAAGGAAGAGACATAAACATACCTAAAAATGAGAAGGTGAATAGCATAGATCAAAGTTGTATCTGTTTACTTTTCTTAGCATAGCCGTGAACTCAATATAAACATTTGCAGGATTGCAAAAATTTCAAGGATGAAGACTCGTTACTGTCTGGGAGTTCTATATACGGATTTTGGAGCGTATATTTCGGTCGTGGGGCCGTATCTATTAGACTACGATGACAACATCTATTTACACACGAGACCTTATTATATTTTTGATATCCTTGTGATAACTATGCAAATGTAGGGGTGATATAATTATTCCAGATCTGGTTTCCGTTACATGCTTCTACGACAATTCTCATTTTACCTGTATTTTGGGTGATGTCTCGAACACCTGGCTAAGGTATTTACCTTGATAGATGCAAATATATTTTCCCCGCCCGCGCGCTCTCTCTCTCTCTCTCTCTCTTATCTACTTTAATCTGTTCTCTATAATCTCTTATCTACTTTAATCTGTTCTCTATAATTGAATTCTTCGATGTACACATCGTCTCCAATTTTCGAGGTTTAGACCAAGTTCATGTAGTAGAGGATCCGTGACACCTCGTTCGAAATATAAGATGAACTCGAACATATTTGAATCATAGTATTCATCGGCATTGCATTCGCACTAGAATGAAACAGCCTTGATAAGAGTCACACCACCGTTTTGCTTCACGTTAAATGAACCTTTCCTACGAAGTTCCGTATATCGAGTTACAGCTAGCTGGCTGAAGAGCAGTAATCCGTCGTGCTTCCACTGCATTTCCAAAATAGAGATAGATATATTATATGATCAGCCAGTGCTCCCTCTTTACAATGAAAGAAAAAACCCCCAAAAATCAAAACTCGCTAGTATCCATGGTTGCTACGGCAGGATCCAAAAGTGGATCTACTGCCGGTGTATCCATTGTCATCCACCACCACAGAGTCCACTAAGAGATATTCTAACACCGGTAAAAGTTGGCGACTGAATTAAGGTATTCGAGGTTATGCTGGCCGTGATATGGTGATATAAATAGTAGCATGGCAGGGTACCTGTGCCGAAGTATATATATCTGGAGTGATACTGTAACTAGACTTCACGTGAGGATCGGCCCGTTGACGGGGATTTATCACAAACGGTTGCATTCGGGCATCTAGCTATCATTTTCATACATCTCTTTGGCAAGATCGTCTTCATCATTATTAGTATATGCAAAGTACATATCGTCGCATAGGGTGTAGATTGAAACCATTGAAATGAGGGTACCGTTGAGGGAAGTGTTGACCATTATGATTGTGTTAGTTGGCCAAGAGTCATATGAGCAGAATTTTCACAGTTTAGTGTATTCCGTAAGAGCGGGTTGATTCAGTACTAACATTCTGAATTGGGTTGCTGTCATCGTGCTGTTACTAGAGTAGCTAGAGTATATGTTGATGTTTCTAATTGCCTTCATACACTACTGTATCGATTAATCAGCCAGTGTGAGTAGAATAAAGTATTCAAAACAGAGTTGACTTACCTACGGTAGCTGCTACCTAAATATAGATTAGTGCATCCAGAGTCGATTTCAGGATTGAGGAACTTTAGGTTGTTTTTGGTGATTCGGGAAAGGTACGCCATTGTGGCACAGGTGTCATTGGCTTGAACGTGCACCAATAGTCATAGTTGGCGTTTGAAGTTCTGACGGCGTCGGTAGGAACCTCATCAGATCTTCGATAAGATGCCATGACGTTACCATGATAGGCCAGCAGACTCACTGCAGTTGTTGCTGTCTTTTAAGGGAAAGCGGAACCTTTTCCATAGAAGTGCGAATGGCGGTAGACCACAGGGCCCAATCACGGCACACGGCAATCGCCTTACCCTCGGCTGACAGATCACATCTCCGGAGATTGTCACATTCCGCTCCTTCACCTCTGTTCGCCACTTCTGTTTTTCTATTCACCTAGTCCCCCCTCCCGCCTAGTTAATCCTTCCTACCAAACTTCAAAATGTCGTTTTCAAATCTTGTCTCCGATATCGCCTTCCGAGACTCCAATGCGGATGATCGCTCACAGATTTCACACGCCCGATCTCGCACAGCTCGATCATACACAAGTACTACAGCCACCAGCGTCAGCATCTCAGGGGACATTTCCAGCCAACTTCATGCTGGCTACAGCCACCCATTAACCCGCTCATGGCAGGCAGAGAGGCAATTGACCAAGGTACTTATGCTCTGATTAGTTATCCTGGTCCGCCCGCTCAACTAGTACAGGACATGCTCATCTACCCGCTCTTCATTACCGACAATCCCGATGAAGAGACCCCTATCCCGTCATTGCCCAACCAATATCGCCGGGGCGTCAACCGTCTCGTCCCCTTCCTGACCCAACTGGTTCGGAAAGGTCTGCGATCGGTAATGCTGTTCGGTGTGCCGCTCCAACCATCGGCCAAGGACGCGCTTGGAACCGCTGCAGATGATCCGTCCGGCCCGGTTATTCAAGCAATCCGCCTCCTCCGTACTCGATTCCCCCAGCTTTACATCACGACCGACGTTTGTCTTTGCGAATATACATCACACGGCCATTGTGGAATTCTTACCGAAGATGGAACATTGGACAATGCGCAATCTGTTGATCGCATTTCGGACGTGGCCCTGGCATACGCTGTTGCCGGCGCTCACTGCGTTGCACCATCGGATATGAATGACGGAAGAGTGCGGGGCATTAAGCTCAAATTGATCGAGGCCGGCCTGGCACACCGCGTGCTTCTCATGTCGTACAGCGCCAAGTTTAGTGGGTGCCTGTACGGGCCGTTTCGCGATGCCGCTGGGTCGTGCCCCTCTTTTGGAGATCGTCGTTGCTACCAGCTGCCGCCCGGCGGGCGTGGCCTTGCCCGACGCGCGATCAAGCGGGATATAAAAGAGGGTGCTGATATCATCATGGTCAAGCCTGCGAGCAGTTATCTGGATATTATTCGGGATGCCAAGGACCTGGCCCAGGATCTTCCCGTGGCTGCGTATCAGGTCAGCGGTGAATTTGCTATGATCCACGCCGCCGCGAAGGCAGGCGTCTTTGATCTGAAAGCGATGGCCTTTGAAAGCACCGAGGGGATCCTCCGGGCTGGGGCCGGGATTGTGATTACTTACTTCACTCCGGATTTCCTCGAATGGCTTTGAGGCGAAAGCCTTGTCGGTCTTCAATCCAGGGGGGTGGAGACTTCTGACGATGCATCGGAGACAGCTAAATAGTACTCGATGTGCCTACCTATCACTTCTTCCACATATTACCCCACCACGAGGCGTCTTCTATATGCCCGACTGCAGAGCAGTAAAAAGCACCAGATACCCAATTTATCAGATCAATGCTGTCTTTCAATCATTTGCACATTATGTATCGCACAAAATAAGCTAAAGAACTTTGCCCATATATCGCCAAGCAGTGCGAGGGAAACAAACACATATTCAACAAGAAGAAAAGATAGTAATCATCAGGGACAGAAACTCCTTCCCTCGAAACGCCCTGCAAACATATAGACAGGCGACCAGCGTAAAGATGCGTGATGAACAGACGGAAAGCGTACAGAAAAAAACTTGATCACGGGGGGAATAATATATCGTTATCAGTCAACTCCGTTCCGACACCGGAAGCGAAAGGCATGATAGCTGTCAGTGCTCGCAAAGATTCGCTTTTAGTAGCCGGGCCGGTTCCTGGTGAGCTGGTAAGGCGCCACGTCGCGCTTCACCATGTCGCCAGCCTCGATGACGGCACCGCGTCCAATACGCACACCCGGAAAGATCGTCGACCCCGCGCCGATATAGCAGTCCTGCTCGATGATGATTGGTTTTGCTTGATAAAGGGTCTGAGGACCTCGACGATGCTGCAGATTATCGGAAGCACATGCAGTAAGCAGGGTCACGTTGGGCCCGATCCAGGTATTGGAGCCGATTTGAATGGCAGCATCGTCGACGAACAAGCAATTCTCCGACACCATGACATCTGCCTCGAGATTGATGTTCCACCCATAGTGGCATCTAAAGGGAGACTCAACCAACGTTCCTTGCCCGATAGAGCCGATAAGACGAGGTGTAGAAGGGCCGGTTGGAGAGCTGACCGAATTTGACGGGGGAACGAGGACTTCCTTGAGCAGGCGATTCTGTTCCTTGGAGCTGAGCCCATAGATTGGATTGCATGCATTGTTGAACCTTGACAGAGCACACTTGCATCGGTCCCTCTCCTCTACCAGCTGGATATCGAATGGGCGGTAAAATTCCCCTCGGGTCATTTTCCCCTTCTCGGTGTCATCTGGAGAGGCGGCGTTACGGTTGGAAAGGGGATTCTCTATCCCCAGAGTCATCCTCGCCTGTGCCTGTGGACTATTCGTATCCATCGACACGGAGGGAAGTGGTCGATGCTCTCCCGCCTGAAACATCGGCATGCTGGGTCTCGCATGAGATCCATGCGAGAGTTCCCGAATGGGCGGCACGACCTGATACTCGGGTTTGGGCGGTCCGTCTCGAGGAAGCTCATGAATTGGAGGAATCTCTCGATAATCAGGTTTCGTGACTGGTTCCGCCAAATATGAGTGATGGCCGGGTCCTGGTCCTGGCCCGGGCCATGCGCGCTTCGTCCATGACGTATGGCTGGGTGCTGTGCCCGTAGGGCTGGTGTTGTACTGCTGACCCGGTCGCTCACTTTCATCCAAAACGATCGGTTTCATCTTCCGCGACTCCACATGGTCTATCACCGCGGGAGGTCGGTCATGTGACGGGGCTGCTTCTGGTACATACTGGGCCCCGAGATCGGGATATCCCTCTTTTGACTGCAAGGGAACCGGTGTCTTGGAGCTGGAAGGTTTCTGCCAGGGAGTCCGCGTGGAGTAGCCTTCGCAGACAAACCCTCCGCGATTGCAGTTGTTACCTGGGGGGCAGTGATTAGCTTCCTGCCCTTCCACCCGCATGGAGACTGGAGAATCTGTATATTGATCCCGACGGGGGAGAGACTTACAGGCAGGATGCGCCTCGTCGCATTTCTTCTTCCGGCGGCGACAAGTCATACAGCCCGTCTTGGTTCTGTTACTAAAGACGCGCTTCCTCTTCGGCGCTACTTGCATTGCCGTCCGCTCCGGAAACGCGGAAGATGGTGCAGGCTGAACGTTGGCAGACGTGGGACGACCCAGGGACCGTGGATCCTGCGCTTCTCGTTGTAGCACATCCGCCAACTGTGCATCCGAGGCATCAATCTGCTGTGCTCGTTGAGCTTGGTTGATAAGGCGCGACTCGTAATCGGACCAGGGCCCACTCGACGGGGGCTGAGATGGCTCGTTCGTATCAGATCGACCGGAGGCGATCGCCGCGCTGCCCGCCTCGATCTCCGAGCCCGACGACGAACGGGCCCCGTTGGAGGCGGGCTGAGCCTCTCCGGGACGCGGTAAAGAACCTCGTCCGTAGCCGTCTGCATCCTGGGAATCTGGATTTCCGGAGCCTGAGCGCTTGCGCTTGTGAGCATGAGCGTGAGCGATTGGCGATGACCTTTGTGAGTGACTAGGATTCTCCCGGGGGGGTACATCCTGGTTCTCATTCGCACCGGACGGAGCGTCTCGGTCCCCGCCACCCACCTGTGTACCGGGGGTGGGATTTCCCCCTGCAGCCGACGCCGTCGAATCTCTGCCATTCACAGCCGTAAATCGAGATGGGCTGTGTTCCGTGCCCGTCTCGGTGCCGGAATCACGATTGCTCATGACGGGTGCACTTGCGACAGCCGTCATGCTTTGGACCTCCAGAGCTTCAGAGCCCTCGAGCGCCACAGAACGACAATGGGGAACAAGAAAGACGCAAAGACGCAAAGCCCACGCGCCGAGAAAGAAGCCGGCGAATATATCAGCAGCTTACACCAATTCGGGAAGCCCGCGCGGCAACTCCAAGATATGCAGGGAGCTGCGCATACGGGGGAGTTGCGGACTCTCAATTGAAACAAGTTATCTTCCTGGAATGACTCGAAGCACAGAAAGAGAGAAAGAGCCGGGCAAAGCAAGATTGGGGATCGCGGCAACCTCGTCTGGGGTGGGGCGTCGGGGTAGACGGGCACGGGATGGTTTCAGCGCCTCAATGATCAACACTACCCGAGTAACAAGATAATTCAATAACGAACTAGGGGATGAGGAAGACGTATGGAAATAAAGAGGAATAAGAAGATTGAGGTAGGGTTATGTTATTTTACTAGTGGGTAATAAAAAAGAAAGAAGAGAAAGAAAGGGTAAGAAGGGGGAGGGGGGAGAATTGAAAGTGAAAGGAAAAGGAAATGGGGGAGGGGAGGGGAAAGGGAGGGGGAATAGAGAGCATAGAATATAGGGAAAAAAAAAGGACCAAGCCAGTTTCCCATGGCCCCCCATCTCCCCTCTTGCCCCCCCCCCGGCTAGCACATCTTAGCACCTTTGACGGGACAATAGGGAAAGGGGAAGAGAGGAGTTGGCGCGCGATCGGCAAAGACGGCGTCACGATGACCGCCAATCGGAAGAGCAAAGCGCGGGATCCAGGTGAGGCGTGCGCGGGTCTGAGACACAGGTCATTTCCCAGGCGACCGGAGCGACGATGGCGCGCGTTCCCAGGCGCCCCGTGTGTCGGTGGGTCGCGCTGTGAATGCCAGCCTGTCGTAGGCGTTAGGCGTTCGCCAATTAGCGCCGGGCGGGTTGGGCGGTTATGCATCGCTTCCTTTTCTTCCCGCGCGCTCTGCGCTGCGCTGGGACCCAGCGCCTTCACCATTAGCACTCTGAGCACTCTTAGCCTTTATTAGGCTATGGACTATGAGCTGCGGGCTACGGCTTATAGGGCCCTGGGGGTGATAGGGCTATGGCCCACCCTCGTCACATCCATTACCCTAGTCTAGATCTGTCTGTCGAGAAGTACACTCGTACTATCATGCTATCGTACCATCGTACTATTATCTATATTGACCTTTGCTCTCTGCCTATGATGTAGTTGTTGACAAGCGCGGCTGACTAAGATCCCCGTGGCCTTCCAAAGCTTCTCAACCACACGCGCTCCTCTCACCGCCAGTGTGGAATCAACTCTCTAAAACTTTTCCATTTCTTCAAAACCCACTCAAATTCACCTGCAGGTCATTCCCCCTCCCTTCCGAGCTCCTGGCGGACTCCCGGTTCCCTGAGTGATCAGCCAGCCCACCGTCTGAAGTGCTTACCCAACCCCTCAGGATCTCTTTGCTACCCCACCGGAACCTCACCCTTCACAAAACCCCTCCCTCTCCAACCCCCCTCCCTCCCAAAGCTTAAGTGACGTTGGCATCACTGCCAATTTCTCGTCTACTTCCCGTTTGATCTTGTATCCTCGCACTTTTGTGTCGTGACACCCTTTTCGTGATTCCCCGGCGAGATCGCCAATCTCTGCGGCGGCATGTCTGTTTCTGTCCAAGAGCTGGACGCCACAGTCCAGGCCTTCTTTGAAGGTAAAGGCGACGTGGTATGTGCCCTCCTCTGCCTCGGTTCTCGATCCCGAACCGATGCCTTCGATGGATTGCCTCACTAACAACGCGCAGCAAAAACAAGCTCAACAGAGCCTAACAGAAGTAAGCTCGCCACTTTCGCGCGACGCGACTCCCTGCTCACGTGTTCGTTCACTCTAGTTCAAGCAAAACCCCGATGCCTGGGTGACTGTGGGAAACATCCTCCAGGAGGCATCGTATCCTCAAACGAAATGTGGGTTATGAGAAACCCCTCTCTCTCTCTCTTTTGCGCTCTTCCTCTCTCTCGAAAAGACCGACTGACCGCCCACAGACATTGCCCTCCAGGTTCTCGACGATGTGATTATGACTCGATGGAAGGTTCTACCCCGAGATCAATGCCAGGGTATTTATTTCCCCCCCCCCAAATGACGTTGTTGGGAAGCACGCGCTAATGCTGAGCGATTTTTCTTTCACAGGTATTAGAAACTTCGTCGTCAATTTCATCATCGAGAACTCCAGCTCTGAGGAGAAGCTTCGCACCGAGCGCGCGTTTCTGAACAAACTGAACTTGGTCCTGGTCTCGATCCTGAAGCAGGAATGGCCACACAACTGGCCTACCTTTATCAATGAGATTATCTCGTCCTGCCATGCCAGTCTCTCCATCTGTGAAAACAACATGGCCATTCTGCGCCTGCTGTCCGAGGAAGTCTTTGATTTCTCTCAGGACCAAATGACCTCGGTCAAGGCGCGGAACCTCAAGACTTCTATGACCCAGGAATTCTCGGCCATCTTCTCGCTCTGCTCCGAGGTGCTCAACACCGCCAACCAGCCGACTTTGGTGAAGGCGACTCTTGAAACGCTCCTTCGCTTCTTGAATTGGATCCCGCTGGGCTACATCTTCGAGACCCCCATCATCAACACGCTCTTGACCCGTTTCTTGGACGTCCCCGACTTCCGGAATGTCACGCTCAAGTGCCTCACGGAGATTGGTGGCTTGCAGATTGGTTCTCCTTACAACTACGATGAGAGACTGGTGCACATGTTCACCGAGACTCTAACAAAGGTCTCGAATGTCATCCCCTTGTCCATGGACTTGAAGGAGACGTTTGCGCAGAGCAACGGAAGAGATCAAGAGTTTGTCTCCAACCTGGCCCTCTTTTTGTCGAGCTTTTTCAGCGCTCACTTGGATGTACGTGACCTAGTGGGCCTATCACTTGGGGGAGGAAAAAGGCGAGCCCTCCATGTTTTCCGACGAAGACTAACTTTTTCTTTCTTCTAGCTCATCGAAAAGTTGCCGAATCAGGATTACCTCGTGCACGCCCATTTCTACCTGATTCGCATTAGTCAAATCGATGACCGAGAAGTGTTTAAAATTTGCTTGGATTACTGGACTCGGTTGGTGCAGGAGCTCTACGAAGAGATGCAACAACTCCCTATCACCGATATCAACCCGCTCGTGACAATGGGTGTGAGTGGGCTGTCCAACGGTGGCGCACCTCACCCCAGTACCCTCGCCAACTACAACCTTCGCAAGCACAAGTACGATACCGTGCTCTCGAACCTGCGTACTGTCATGATCGAGAAGATGGTCCGTCCAGAGGAAGTTCTGATTGTTGAGAACGACGAGGGTGAGATTGTGCGCGAATTTGTCAAGGAGAGTGATACTATCCAGCTGTATAAGACGATCCGCGAGTGTCTGGTCTATCTCACACATCTGGACGTCGTAGACACCGAGACTATCATGATCGACAAGCTGGCGAAGCAAGTCGATGGTACAGAATGGTCATGGGTGAACTGCAACACACTGTGCTGGGCAATCGGTTCCATTTCTGGTGCCATGAACGAAGAAACTGAAAAACGCTTCCTGGTTACGGTGATCAAGGATCTTCTCGGCCTGACGGAGCAGAAGCGTGGAAAGGACAACAAGGCCGTCGTGGCTAGTAATATCATGTACATTGTGGGCCAATACCCCCGGTTTTTAAAGGCCCACTGGAAGTTCTTGAAGACGGTGGTCAACAAGCTTTTCGAGTTCATGCATGAAACTCATGAAGGTACATTTTGCTTCACGCAACAAATATTCTCACACCTGACTTTTGACTAACTCACTTAATAGGTGTCCAAGACATGGCCTGCGATACTTTCATCAAGATCGCCAACAAGTGCCGACGACACTTCGTGGCTCTTCAACCAGGCGAAAATGAACCGTTCATTGAGGAAATCGTGCGCAACATGCGCAAAATCACCATGGATTTGTCGCCACAGCAGATTCACACATTCTACGAAGCCTGCGGTTACATGATCTCTGCTCAGGGTCAAAAGACCCTTCAGGATCGGTTGATCGACAACCTCATGGCTCTACCCAACTCAGCTTGGGATCAGATCATTGCCGAAGCCAACCAAAATGCCGCGATCCTCCAGGATGGTAACACCATCAAGATCATTGGTAACATTATGAAGACAAACGTCGCGGCGTGCTCTTCCATCGGAACCTACTTCTACTCCCAGATTGGCCGCATTTACCACGACATGCTGAACATGTATCGTGCTTCCAGCCAGCTCATCAACGATGCAGTCGCCAGTGATGGTAAGCTCGCCGAACCATTCTCTCACAGCAATTGTGTATAAGATTGGTGTTGACATGACACAGGAAGCATTGCCCCCAAGACGCCGAAAGTCCGTGGACTTCGCACCATTAAGAAGGAGATCCTTAAGCTCATTGACACCTATGTGGAGAAGTCGGACGATCTTGAAATGGTCAATGCCAACATGGTCCCACCGCTCCTCGAGGCCGTTCTGATTGACTACCATCGCAATGTGCCGGATGCACGTGAAGCGGAAGTCTTGAATGTCATGACAACGATTATTCACAAGCTTCATGTATGTCCCCTAGCCTGACCTCCATTCGGTCTTTTCGCCCTCTGTTGCCAAACTAACATGATTTTCTTCCGCTGCAGGCTCTGATGGAGGATAAGATCCCGGCCATCATGGACAGTGTTTTCAGCTGCACCTTGGAAATGATCAATAAGGACTTCCACGAGTATCCCGAACATCGGGTGCAGTTCTTCAAGCTCCTCCAGGCTATCAACTTGTATTGTTTCCAAGCGCTACTTAACCTTGATGGCACACAGTTCAAGTTCGTCATCGACTCTTGCATGTGGGCATCGAAGCATGATAATCGCGAGGTGGAGAACACAGGTCTCACCATGTGCCTGGAACTAATGAACAACATGGCCGAGACTGATGTGAATACATCGAGTATTTTCTTCCGCCAATTCTACATCCCGATTCTCCAGGATGTCTTCTTCGTACTCACCGACAGTGATCACAAGGCTGGTACGTATCGTCTCTCCGGCCTTCCACCCGCACGTTACTTACGTTTTTTTCTTTAGGTTTCAAATCCCAGGCCATGCTCCTGTCTCGCATGTTCTACTTCATCGAGGCTGGAAAGATTCAACAGCCTATCTATACCCCGGAGCAGGCTCCAGCTGGACCATCCAATAAGGAATTCCTGCAGGAGTACATTGCGAACCTACTGCAGAACGCGTTCAAGAACCTGCAAGAGTAAGTCCCTGCACCTACTTCTCTATTTAAAAGTGGAAGATCTGGGGGTTCTTGCAATGATGCTAATCACGATCACAGAGTGCAAATTAAGCAATTCGTGCTTGGGTTATTCGCCTATACCGATGACTTGAACAAGTTCAAGACCCACTTGCGTGACTTCTTGATTTCCCTGAAAGAGTTCTCTGACGACAATGCGGAACTCTATGCAGAAGAAAGAGAGCAGGCTGTGCGTGATGCCCAGGCTGCCGAGCGAACCCGAGCCATGAAGGTCGGTGGTTTGTTGAAGCCATCGGAGATGGACCAGGAAGACGAGCTATGACTGGACAAGGAATTTCGCACTGAATTCCCCCCGCCTGCATCGGCTGGCCTTTCCGGATATGTGGGGGAAGAGAAATCAACAGTAAATGACGGCCTCGATGGCTGGACCCTCTACGAGATCTGATTTCCTGAGGACATAGAGGGGGCATCCTTTTCGAGGAGCATACAACATAAGACTCTCTGAAGCCGAAAGGCTGGCAAGATCGCACATCTCACCCTCCTCATTCTCGCTCTACACCATCGGCTTTTTCGATGGTCCTGTTTGATATTTTTTTTTTTTTTAGAGATAGCTTCAAAATTCATCCACGAGAGTACATTAAGCTCAGGTTCTCGAGAAGTAGAAGTGTCTTGAGTAGGTTAGCTTGGGCAGGCAGGTTGTTAGTAAGGCGGTGAGGGGTACGGGTCTTATCAGTTGCATCATATTTCTTGATCTTTTTATTCTAAGCTTGTCGCAGCCCTTTCACTCGTCCACAGTCTCCCAGAACTGCATCGTGATCATATCTACCTTTTATTGCTTCTCTCACAACCAGTCAATATTGCCATGTCCCGAACACGTCAACCGGGGACGAACCCTCAGCTCCAGACCACCACAGAATCACGCGATCCATCCACCGTTCGCCTCACAGGGACACTGCGATTGAGGGGAGAGGAGACCCAGAATGCGAGCGAGCCGTCATCATCCAGACGCATTAGATGGAGTGAGGATGTAGTTGATAATGAGGGAATGGGGAAGAAGAGCTCCAAAGGTATACCCACCCCTCGCCACTGAAGAGCGGACTTTTCTTACCAGGCGCAGTATGCTGTATCTACCATAAAGCTCGCCCCGTGGGCGAGAGCAGCTCCGAATCCGAGTCTTCTGATTCGAACTCGTCGGACTCCGAAAGCGAGAACGAAATCGATCGCCGCAGACTTCGAGCAAACCACGCCCATCATTCGCATCCTCGAGGCCGGAGCCCGGCTGAGGGGATACCGTCAGAACATTCGCCAGAGCAAGATCAAGCTTGCTGCGAGCACCAACCTACAAAACCCAAAAGGCGGAAGCCGAGTCCGAATGCCTACGAGAAGATGCCCAAGCCTTCTAAGAATACACCTCGAGGCACATAGTCCCGACAAACCGATGATAAATCACGATTTGTTGCGGGACAATATCGCTTTGAGTCTCACCTGTGCCGGACTTGTGTACAGAATTCGCACAGACCTATTCCAAAGTGTCTAGCGGTGGCTCATTTGAGCAGTAACTTGCCTTCTCGACCACCCTCTGACCTCCGGGGTTTCTATACAAAATCAGATCATTCCAAGGCTGGGCGACGAATAATCTATGATTCAATGAAAAATGACTTGTGCTCCCTTGCGAGGGTTCAATATCTTCGAAGGGTCTTCACATTCGAGACCGCTGGAACTAAATAGAAACACCATTGATTTGCAGACCAATAACGCAAGAAGAGGGTATCTGTATCAAAGCTGCAGTGCAGCAAAGGGCAGTTCAAAATGTAAATACACGATTAAAGCTTAGAATTTTGGGCACCGGCCCTCACACCATCATACTCTTTCTCCTTGCCGCAACGCGAGCTTCACGCCGATGCGCTACATCCATTGCAGATGGCTCCCACGCAAGGCCTTCCTCACCTTCCGCGCCATTCATTTGTGCGAAGGTGGTCGGTGATTCGCCGGCCTCCACGTCTTGCGATGATACGTGTCGAGTGGTGCTTTTCGGATTCGACGAATGCCGCCGCGACTGTCTCCGTCGAGAGACTGTCTCCGATAATTGCTCCGATGTAGTGTCCTTCACGAACCCGTCGGTTGCCTGGTCTGCCAGAGCCAAATCCGCAGGAAGATTGCCATTTAACAAAGAACCTGAACCGGCCCCGCTCTTTCTTGAATGGTCGTACTCGTTGTCCAAACTCTCTCGAAGCTGGAAACTGGAGGATCTGCGAGACCCGTTGGCTATGACTGCGTCTGCCATCTCACTCGTCGGCCGTCGCATCTTGTCTCGAAGGTTGGGCTCTGCATAGCTGACCACAGCACCACGACGGCGCGAGGGCCGAGATGCAGCCAAATCAGACGCTCCCATCAGCCCCTCTCCGGACCTGGCCAAGGGCGAGTCTCTGAGCATGATGGGGGTGGGCTGGCTATCCACTTCGTCAAATTCGGTAGATCGGCTGGAGCGTTTCGACTTCTGTAGCATGGGAGTTGATCGAACGCGAGGCTTCTGACTGAGGGACTTGTTCCTACTGTTCTCGAGCTCCTTGGGCTTCATGGGAGACTTGGTATTCTCGTCCCTTCCCATTTTCGGCGCCAACTTGTTGTCTGGATGTAAAGCTGCTCGAGCCTTTTTAGGGGAGCCCAGGTTGGAGTTTGCGCTCTCTGTTTCATCTTATCAGCCACACTGTAGATACAATCAATGGGACGGGGGAATCGAATTGCATACTCGGCTCAAGAACCTTTCGTTTGCTGACCCCGGAGATCGACGATCCTCGCTTCATGTTCACCGGTGTTTTGCTAGGCGATAAATTTGGATGCATGAAATCGAATGCGCCTGTTTGCTTCGAAGGACTATGACTCGGACGACTAAACTGAAATTCGTCATCCTCCGGCGCGGCATCAGACAAGAATCCATCATCGTCGGGACTGAATTTGCGCTTCGATCCGGATATCCCTGGTTGTGTATCGCCAATTTTCGGGCTTGAATCCTCTGGCCGGGCCATGCTCGCGGGTATAGGCCCCGATGAGTCTGCCTTCTTTTTCTTCTTTCGTGTCTCGAGCGTTGGGGGAAGGGATGGCTCTGGGGCGGGGGCATCGGTCTCGGTCTCAGTTTGGTGCCCTGAAAGGGATTTGCTATAACTGGGGCTGGAAACATCCGGAGCAATGTCTGACTGATCGTGATCCAGATAGATCTCGTGGGGAGAGCTAGGTAGACTGTGATCATCGTGGACGAGATTGTGAATTTCTTGAGGTCTGCGGAGATTAGCCATGCGACACTTTGCAAGATCGGTTTGGGCCTTACTCCAAGGTACGCCGCGGGAAGTGTTTATCTTCCAAGATAGCCGGAAGCTTGCCGTCATCGATGCCAGTATTGTATTCTGCGTCTGTCGCTCGAGGTCTCGCGTCTAGTGCGGTCGCTTTCGGGTGGTCGGAATCGCCAGACTTGTCTCCGAGCTTCCCAACCTTGCGAGGTAACATTCCCAGCTCTGATGCGATCCCGCTAAGCTCGGCGAGCTTTGTGTCCAGGCGACTCTTAATCTCGTAGACCCCATTGTGGAGCAATTTGGCTGACTCGAGACGCTCGATTTCTTGGGTGAGGTTGATGACCTGCTCTCGGAGTGAAACGTTTTCCCCGAGGAGGTGCGATACTTCGGATTCTAAACTGCGGATGCGAAGCGATTGCATGGAGTTGACCCTTGCGATCTCACGATTTTGTCGCACGAATCGTCGCTTCACTGAGGCATCGCGTCAATCCCGGTTCTTCGTGAGTCGGTCGCAAAAGCGGAGGGGAAGGGAACTCACAGGCCTCAACAGACTCCGAGGGAGCGGCAAAGTCATTCAGCCGAGCCATGGTGGCGAAAGAGGCTGATTGCCAGGTGGGTGCAAGAAGCGCAGTGCAAAACGAAGTATCGAAGATTGGGAGTAAACACGGCTGTTGATGTTTGCCCGCATTGGGACTAGCGCATATCTGAATGACTCAGCAGCCCCTCCAGAAACGCGTGACTGAGGATCACGTTGTTTGACCTTCAGCTGAGGTGTACGCGAACTGCGCGAACTACGAGATTTCAGTGGAAAACGCCACATATTCTTCATGGCCTACTCGTCTCGACCGACCATGCTACCCGGATCCGGGCTTCGCCAGCCCTCTCAGCCCTCGTCGGCGTTGACCACGCGTATTGCGGCCAAAAAGGCCGAGCTAGAGAATCTACGACAGTTGCGGGATTTGAGTGGTACGCTGGCCATGCAGATGCAAGCCCTCGAGAGTAAAATTGCCACGTTGAAAGATGGCACCGAAGGTGGTTTTCTGAAACCCCTCCCTGCGACTGCACGGCTACTAATTTGTTGTCTAGCTGTTGCATGCGTGCTTGCAAATTGGGACAATGTCCTCCGTGCGATCAGCCTTGCCTCCAGTAAGCTTGAGAGGATATGCTTATCAGAGGAGAGGGAAAATGCAATAACTGACGTTATCGCAGAAAAAGCTAGCGAATTTCCCAATTCCACAGAACCCGAGACAGAAGAATCTCGGTCTCGCTTACCAGCCACGTTGGTTCGCATCCCCGTTGAGCAGCGCGACAAGACTGGCGAATGAGGCCTTGGATCTTTTCTCAACGGTTGCCGTCATAGGCGATTGAGATTTCCACTGCGCCTCACACATTCCCGATATTCCCGATATTCCCGTGCGAATTAAGCCTCAACCCCCACCCCCCCAACACACCCAATTGCCAGTCACCATAGGCCCGAAGAAATGACGGACCAGGATCACGATCGTGCCGGGTCCAAGCACGAGCACGAGTCCATCCCCGCATTTCAGGGGATTTGCATTCCTCAAGCGATCATCGCGTGACCCTGTAGCGTAGTAAATGCAGCCCGAGTTTATCTGAGAGGAGAAGGGGTCCGAGGGGGAGAGGGGGAAGAGCCAACCAAGAGTGGCGCCGAGTGACCAAGAGTGACCAAGAGTGGCGCCGAGTGTTCCATACATAGTCAGGATTCAAAAAGGTTACCATCTTATCATAGTTTCAGGCGCTACGCCATCCGGTACTGCGTACCAAAGCAAACAACATGGAGTAGGGTAAGGTTTGCAATGATCTTCATGGCTGAGAGATAGCTACACGTCGCATCATCAGCCCAGTTCGAACCAGGCACCCACAGGGCACCCACAGGGCAGGGCTCGGGCCTCATGTGGGCAGATGACGGGCCTGCGAGGCACGACGTGAGTGGAGAATTGGCCGATGTTGCCCATTCGAGCTTCCTGCAGCTGGAATTCCCGCAAGGTCCGCTTTTTCGTCTTAAGCGCCCGAGCCACGCTGGAAATGTACGCAGTACTGTATCAGGCGTGAGGACCCCCGCAGTCCTCGGCTTGCGTCGTGGTAGGCTGCAGGGCTGTTGCGTGCGAGCGTCGTATATTACTTGCCTGGTAACCCGGGTGTGGCATGACTGGAACACGATCCATGAGGTGATCGGGTTCATCCTATACATAGCTGCACCTTACTGCTCCGCTAACCCTTTCATCTTCTACACACCCGCACCATGTCTACCGAATGGTCTTTGGATTTTTGTCTCGTCTGTGACCGACAGACCTCCGGCGGTCCCTACTGCTCTCAATCATGTCGACTAGTCGAGCTGGATCGAACTTCTGCCGAAGATGACTCGCTGCCTCGACAGGCTACCAAGTCTCACCCTCACTCTCATTCCCGTTCATCCACCGCCGACTCCAATATTGATACTCGTGCGGCACGAAGCCTATCGGCTTCCTCCTCCCAAACCTCTCTTTCCTCCCTGAGGAGCCACGCCTCAAATGCCACCCTCTCCGATCAGCTTCAGGATGAACTTCGTGACTATGCGAGCTGCTTCGATCCCGTCCGCGACCTGAAGCGACGGTTGACCTCCACTTAAATCATGTCGGGGGCCCTGCCTCGACCGATCTTCACATGACCTACCACCTTTCGGGCATCGATGCCCTTTACTCTCAGCGAAACATTGCATTACGGAAAACCACCTCGGCGTCACTAGGAAAAAAGGAATTTGGCTTGGATTTGGAACACCTCCCGCTCTTCACGACACCATATACACATATATACCCTCTTCGTTTTCCGATTTTCTTTGTCTCTGTGTTATATTGGGAGTTGGAGGGATTTAATGGGCCTCATGATACAGAATGTAAGGCCTATGGGCCGATGGATCTGACACTGGAATGTAGACTATATTGAAATGAACAAGCTCCGTGGAGCAACAATTGGCCAAAGCGTTATACTCAGTAGTATCTCTCTTGTAAACAGTGGGGAAGGGTCGGGTAGATGCTCCACCCGGGTTTCTCGGGCCAGAATCTTCCCATCTGTCGTGACCTCTATGCCCATTTTCTCCCCCCTTCCCTCCCTCTTAGTTTCAGGTTGTGTTTTCCCGGTCCCGTTCAGGATGTTGCCAGAATCTTATTCAATGCTTTTGCATCCCGGGGCACGAATCGCACCTTGTACTTTTGGGGGATGGCCACCAGACTGGTCGGATCCGAGTTGCCACGGACGGGGTGCCAGTCTGTGTCCTCGTGGGGTTCGATACGGAAACTGTTGAGCGTCCGCATGAAAACTAGATAGAGTTCGCGGTTGGCCAGCAGCGACCCGGCGCACATGCGGTAGCCCATGCCGTAGGTGAACAGGGGTGCGTCCGGTTGCTCAAGCCACCGCTCCGGCCGAAACACATCCGGGTCGGTCCATACTTCCGGGTCTATGAATGGAGGTTAATGTTGGGCCCGGCACGAGCCTTGTACGACTACTCACCCATGTTGCATGCCCAGGCATTCAAGAAGAAGACAGTGCCTTTGGGAATCACGGTGCCTTGGTAAGTGATCTCCCTAATCGAGGTTCGAGGGAGGGCGAGTCGGAGAACCGTGAAGTACCTAAGAGGGTCTGGTCAGCCCGGCCTACAAATGAAAGAGATGCGCGTCATAACTTACCGAAGACATTCTCGAACCAGAGCTGTAACGTATGCACATTTCTGATCGTCGTCCGCCGAGCACATGGGCTCGTTCGTGCCGTACATTTCTTGGATGGCCGTGGCAGCCTTGTCCTGCACATCGGGTCGTGCAGAGAGGAGACCAATGCTCCACGCGACAAGAGTAGTAACGGTGTCGAGGCCACCAGAGAGCATCGTCAGGCTGATTGAGGTGAGCTCCTCGTTATTCAGTTTGGCCTCCTTGTCCAGAATAACGTTGGCCTGGATGCAAGGCCCGTGCGTTCCCTTTTCCATCCGGTCTTCCAAGTCTCGGTTCAGCGATCCCAAATACTTGTCTCGTCGCATGCGCATCTCTGCCGCCTTCTTTGTATTTCCGCTGAAGGGATTTAACCGCAAGAGAGGAATATAATCTTGCAAATTACCCGTGGTACTGCGGAACTTGCTAATCTCCTCCTCGACGTGGGTGATTTCGTCGAACATGTCTTCTTCCTGCGACGCAATACGGACACCCCAGTTCAGCGTCAATGCGAGACTCAAACTCAGGCGCTGAATCATAGGCATGGGATCAACGGGGGTCTTGCCACCATGGCCGTATCGATTCAGCTCTTCCACAAAGGCCTTGGACTCCACATCCAGGTGAGCGACATATGTTTCGACCGACGGCCGATTAAGGGCTGAAGCAGCACCCTTTCGACGGCGCTTCAACGAGTCGCTGTAGGGCGAAGTTCCAATAGTCGTGCCCGATGTGTTCGAGACAATCTACAAGGGGCTGGCGTTAGTACCCGGGCACAGAAATATCACGAGTGTCCAAGCTCGACCGGACTCACCTTGTGAAACGTATAGAACTCCGGCCTGGAGCTCAGGGTCTGAGCATTCTGACCGAAGAGGACCTTTGCCGCTGCAGCAGAATTAACCACGACGACGGGGATGTTACCCAGCTGAATCTGATACACGGATCCGAACTTCTTTGACCATATGCGATACTGCTCAGCCGCGTTGGTTCGGATCTGAGCCAGGTTCCCGATCAAAGGCAGGCCGGAAGGGCCCTTCAAGCCTTGTACGCGAGCTGACGAGCGAACAAACTCGTTAAGTATAACATAGAGGAAAGGTAGGATGAGAGCGGCGAGACCCAGTGATTGCCAGGGAGACTGGATCACTTTGCCCTGAAGGGTCGATAGTACAGTTGCGATGGCCATGGCTGATGTCAGATTGATTTTCCAAGAGACCAGAAGACCACATGCTCAGATATAAGAAGCCCTGAGGGAGTACAGGCTGAATGGAACATTTCCGTACTCCCCAGAGCTTCACTTCAGCTTCAAACCGAAGGTCGAGTCTTACCCCACACTTTTTACTCCAGGCGACTGCGCCGACTTCCGCGCGGAATTCGCCCGCACTGCTCTGTCCCGGAAATCCAGCGCTCACCTGGATTTCGTAGATATGTATATTCCCTTCAAGGCTACTGTATGATCATGGGGACCTATTACCATGCTCCCAATCACCAAGGGCAGCCTTAAATGTGTTGCGGACCAATGAGATATTCAAGGTGGGCCTTCACATCTTCTACACTTCTTCTAGCCCCATCTAAATATGTCATCGAGCGTATCGAACGTGCTTTGACATATCTCGAGTTCTCTTGCAAGGAATTTTTTGTACAAGTCTTTTGGACCATGTTTGGACATATCGACCACTCTATAGATGAGCCGTCGCCAGACATGACTCCCTTTGACTCACGCTTCCAAAATATGTCCAGGCCATTGTAAGATTGTGATCTATCATGATCAGTATAGGAAAACGGCTATTATGATGGGAGCTTGCGCAGTCGGGAACGCACCTCGACGGTTGACCCTGGTCAGCTGTATTTTATTTATATTAAGCAATCAGAAGCCTCCACTCAAACACGGGTCTTCACCGGTGTGCTCCACCAGGGGATCGCCGTTTAGCGCAACATTCCAGGAGGCAAGGGGCACGAATGCGAACCTGGCAGGGTGGATCCCAGCCGGTTTTGGCCAGGAGAGGACAGGTTAAGATGACACACTACCATAGTACTGTATGAGAGTAGTGGATCTGTGAACCGGGCAGTCGCCCCCTGAAAACCGGGGCCGCGATCTGGAGTGGATCAAGCCGCAAGTCTGCTGCGCATGCAGAGTTTTGTTGCACATTATCGATAGTATTATCCTTGTTTTAAAGATGATGTAGAAAAACTTCTTAACAAGGGACCGTGAGAAGACGGGATCGTCAGGCTTGCCGAGGCCCCCATAACAAGGCAAAGACCGTGGGATAAAGGGCAAAAGGGAGAGCGAAATCTCTGCGCGTCACATGTGTAGTCGGGGCGGAACTCCGGTGGATTCGAGGTTGGGGCTGCCGAGCGGATTATTGGTGGATGAATACAATTCAGAGCATGAACGCCGTCATCCGGATCCACTGCCAAGTGGCCTCCAATGGGCTGGATCTTGTAAGGGGAATGACGCAGAGCTGTGTCTGTTCATGCTACTATCAAGTTTGATTGTAGGAAGGTGTAGCGATAACGTAGCCCCCCAAGCCCCGTTTTCGCAAATCCTGCCTCACATTGCTGACTCCTCTAAGTACCAAGTAACCGGCGATTTTCTGAATTATTAGCTACCCATTTGCTACCTTTCCCCCCCTCCTCCCGTCTTTCACTTCTCTCTCCCTCTCTTCTCTCATCCACCTCAATCCACCCCTCCCTTCTATTCGCGCGTTATACGCTCATCGACTCGGTCGAATACTCCCCTACTCCTTTAATTGTACGAATTGTTAGGGACTAAGAATCCAGCCATCGGATAATGGCTGCTCGTCATTCGCGCAAGCTTCTGCGACCTTTGCTCTACACCTCGGCGGCCGCGGCCGCCGGAGCTGGAGTCCTCTATATCTCCTACCGCCCGCGAAATATCCCCGGTCTCGAAGCTCCCGCAGTTCCTCCGCCCGGCTACCGTGAAGGCAAGCTGGTGCCTCCCGTCTTCCCCATCATCAAGTCTCGCCTCCAGCAAATCGAGGACTTGAAGCGGAGCCAGACCGAGGAGGAGTACGATTTGCTAGTCATTGGAGCTGGTGCGACCGGTGCCGGTATTGCCTTGGATGCCGCCACTCGAGGTTTGAAGGTCGCCGTGGTTGAGCGCGATGATTTCAGTGCTGGTACCAGCAGTAAGAGTACCAAGCTGGTACACGGCGGTGTTCGTTACTTGGAAAAAGCTGTTTGGGAATTGGACTACAACCAGTCAGTTCTTGCATTCTATATTGCGCTCCGAGGTCGGCGAGTTTGCTAACATGCGTCGCGTGGCAGGTACAAGTTGGTGAAGGAAGCTCTTCGTGAGCGCAAATATTTCTTGAACACTGCGCCTCACCTTTCGCAATGGCTTCCTATCATGGTGCCTGTGCAGAAACTATGGCAGGCTCCTTATTTCTGGGCGGGTTGCAAGGCCTATGACTTCCTGGCTGGTTCGGAAGGCATTGAGAGCTCGTATTTCTTGACCAAGAGTAAGGCGATTGATGCCTTCCCCATGTTGAAGCGCGAAAATGTCGTCGGTGCCATGGTGTACTACGGTAAGATGAAGACCCTCTATCCCCTTAGCTGGTCCTCGGGGAAATTGACTGACTTGTCGAAGATGGCGCGCACAACGATTCCCGGATGAACGTTTCCCTCGCCATGACCGCCGCTCTCTACGGCAGCACCGTCGTGAACCACATGGAGGTTACCGGTCTGACCAAGGATGCCAACGGCAAGCTGTGCGGTGCGCGCATGAAGGATGTGGTCCCCTCCCTGGATGGTGAGGAGACTCAGGAATTCAACATCCGCGCCAAGGGTATCATCAACGCCACCGGTCCCTTCACTGACTCTATCCGCAAAATGGACGAGCCTGATACCAAGGAGATCGTGGCTCCCAGCTCTGGTGTTCACGTTATTCTCCCCGGATACTTCAGCCCTTCGGACATGGGTCTGATCGACCCCTCCACCTCTGACGGTCGTGTCATTTTCTTCCTTCCCTGGCAGGGCAACACCATTGCCGGTACCACCGATGCGCCCACCGCCATCACCCCCCACCCCGAGCCATCTGAGCAGGACATCAACTGGATTTTGTCGGAGATTAGCGGCTACCTCGCCCCAGATATCACCGTCAACCGTTCAGACGTCCTGGCTGCCTGGTCGGGTATCCGTCCTCTGGTGCGTGACCCTAACAAGACTAGCTCCCAAGCCCTTGTTCGCAACCACTTGATTACTGTTTCCCCCTCGGGACTGTTGACCTGTGCCGGTGGTAAGTGGACCACCTACCGTCAAATGGCGGAGGAGGCCGTGGATGAGGCTATCAGCAGTTTCAACCTGAAGCCTCGGGAGGTCAAGAACCTTCCTGATATTAGTGGTGTTGGTGGCAGCGGCCTGGTCGCCGATGGTGCCACCTTGGACGGTTCCTGCCAGACCCACCAGGTTCGTTTGATCGGTGCTCACGGTTTCTCCAAGACTCTGTTCATCAACCTGATTCAGCACTTCGGTCTCGAGACCGAGGTTGCTCAGCACCTCACTATCTCATACGGTGACCGCGCGTGGCAAGTGGCCGCTCTGTCGTCCCCGACCAATGCCCGCTTCCCCGTGCGCGGCTGCCGTATCTCCCCCATGTACCCCTTCGTTGACGGCGAGGTCCGCTACGCTGTGCGCCACGAGTATGCCCAGACGGCAGTTGACGTGATCGCCCGTCGCACTCGTCTGGCCTTCCTGAACGCCGAGGCCGCCTTGGAAGCGCTTCCTAGCGTGATTGACCTGATGGGCGAGGAACTGAACTGGTCCAGCCATCGCAAGGATACTGAGTGGAAGGATTCCGTCAAGTATCTCTCTTCAATGGGTCTCCCCAAGAGCCTGCTTGGCCTGTCTCGACAGGAGGTCGTGAACGGTCGGGTGAGAGACGTCGATGTGGAGGAGCGCATGACTTTCTCCCGCACTAGTAAGTTACCATATTCATTCCATTCTGGGGGGGGTGATCGATCATTTGCTGACCATTCCCAGGCCCGCCAGCGGATATCCTCGACGGTGAGGCCATTGCCCAACCTGCTAGCGAGCCGGTCGCAGTATCGGTCAACTAGATGTGTGTGGTAAATAAGCTAGAATTAGTCACTGTACAAATAGAAATGTTTTCCTTGTTCCATTGTTGTATCTGTATCACCAGGGCCGTTTCGTAGCTCTCTTCCCTAATATTAATATTGGCGTGAGGACCGGAAAAGAACATGACATTATAGACAAAACGCATCTAGACATGGAGATGATGATTGTCTGCGTAGTTGATTGCGGGAGATCGCCACGAAGGAAAGATGTAACCTTTATCGCGGTGTTGCCATTCAAACCTCTTCTTGTTCCCAACCATCCATCATACTTACCATTAGTCCAACAGAAGGTCCTCCTTATATCTTGATTGAAGCCACGGAGAACGAAACTATTGCTACGTCTGGCAATGACGCCTGCACTGTATATGAGAAAAAAGTACCCGAAGAAAGCGATACTATGGCGAGTTTGGAGGCCTTGTCCTGGTAGGAGGTGACGCTCCTGATGGAACAAGTAATCTTATTTCAATCACTGACTCTAGGCAACCTGGTATATGGAGCGAGCCAGAATTCCCTCCATTTCCCGCCGTTCCTTGCATATTCAGAACAGGGGCTGCTCTTCCCAAATTGTTATTGCGAAGATGATCTCACCGTGGGGGGGGGGGGGGGAAAGGGTGGGTTCTTGCTCTGCCCAAGACGCTGTCTGCTCTCGGTCTTGCTCCGTATACCGAATTTGTTCTCCAGGTCCTTGAGCGAAGACTCACGTGCTTTCATAGCGGCAATTTCAACATCCTAGCGGTTTGGATTTTCACCCATATGGTGGTCGAAGCGATGATAAATGCGAAGGTTGCGACAAACCTCATGTATGTCTGTGTTTCGAGGTGCCAAGTCCATGCATTCCCGGTCGTTCGTGGCTTGTGCTGCAAGGACCATCACTTATGCCATTCTTTGGGCTCATACTTGTTATGATTGCTGAAGATATCCCGGTCTTCAATGAAGTCCTGGGTCTCACAGTATGTATTGCTGCAATGATTCATTCGGGATGTTTGGACACTGGACTAATTGCTTTGCTAGACTTTCCAATTTGCGAGATGTTTCTCTTCCGACCCCCCCGGGGCCTTTCTGACTGTATTTGAATCGATATTTCTGGCCTATGGACCAGCGACAAAAGCTTTTCTTTTGGCCTGACCTTCTCGTGGTACTTGTGGGGCTCATGATCGTGGGTGAACGGCTTTTCGATCCTCAAAAAGCTCCGACTGCGCTTGAGAAAGTATATTCTTGGGCTGTAACCTTCGATGAGGTCAAGTTTCCATACCTTGCGGGAAGGGATCTCAGAAGGCAGCTCCTTGATTGCAGGCAGTGCGGTGTCCAAGGTTGTTTGTTACGGAGTGGACTCCGCATGGAACCTGGTTCTTGACAAGCGGAGCTGCACTTGAAAATTAGGCTGGCTTGGGCTTTGAAGCTATACTCCTCGGCATTCATTCCTTAGACTCAATGAACTTCAACGGCGACAGGAGGCCTTGTGGACTTGAGTCATTTCTAGCCACCTGTCTTGGCCCCCATATCGAACGGCGGCTATATATTCGTGGACTCTGAATTCCCGTTACCGGTACTGAAGAAAAGTCGCCATCGTAACAAAAGTACCAAAGTACCCTTTACCCACAACTCGCAAGTGAGCCAGTCAGAGTAATTGCTGACGAGTCCATGCAGCTGTTTGTCACTCGTTCTTTATATAAAGTGAAGATGGTTATATTCATATTGTGTCAATTATATATGCCAATGCAGTAGGAACACTGTCATGCAACGCTGGAATCAATATGTAATTGCCACGAGACGAATTGTTCGTCTTCAATCAGATCCGTGTGGCATGCGGAGATGCCTTGCCCTATGCATGCGGTCCCGACGGAGACAGGGATCGATGCACCACACACCGACTCCCGCTGGAAGCGCAACGGCCCGCCTCATACTAAGTCTCACATTCTTGACCGTATGGCCAGGGAGGACTGGGGTGGCCCAACCAGAAGACAGTCGCCCTGGACTGCCGCCCCCAGTTCTCATCATCGAAGGGTTCTCTTCTGCAGCCACGAAGTGTCGGTGTGGTCACTTGCGAAGTACAACATGGGCAAAGCGTCAAGGAGTGCCCTTCTCTTGTCCGGATTTGTCCCAACATGCGACGAACCGGCATGGCCATCAAGGGTAGCCTGGAGTGTACACACCGAAACAATGCCTCTAGTGAAAGGCAAAAATTCAGTTGAGTAGCATGTCTCGAGTAAACCTGAGTGTGGTCGCACTGGTTATTTATTGCCTCCATCGGTACTGGGCGAGGCCTGATAGTTGTTCCAGAATCGCTTTATAACCTTTTTGGCCAAATCCTCTTTTTGACCAGTGTATTCCGCACGAAAGAAATTGAAAACAGCGAATTCAGCTGGACTTGGGACATAGATGTCGGGCGCGGCGTAGATGTGACTCCATATTTCCTCGAGAGCAGCTCTAAGGATGGCGGAAGTTGAAGCAGGCAGACTGCCGCTGTCACAGTTCCGGGCATCCTCCAAAGCCGTTTTGACGGCAGCTGATTCACTTGAAGAGCCTGGCATGGCGAGAACGACGCGACGATTGAAGATGTGGGGTCCACCGAGGCTTCGTGATGGGGGACTGCCGCGGACGGCGAAGGTTGTTGGAGATATGCGCAAGGAGAGCTGATGGAAATTGAGACAGAAAGGCGAGGACAAGAAAGCGAGATCTGGCATGCGACCAGATGGAAGTCCGGAGGCTTTTTCTATCGTCAAATGGAGCCGAAGTGGAGCAAAGGAAAGGGGAGGGGGAGGGAGGGACCCGGTCAAGTAGTCCGAGATGCTAAGAGGGACACGCGGGAAAACACCAGCAGCAAGCAAGTTTAATTCCCATAGATCCCGATGCAAAAGGACAGAGCAAGATCGGACTTCATCCGGGGAAAGAGAAAAAGACAGCGCTCCAAATGCTTGAAGTAGTGACGAGGAACTTCCTTCAAATGGCCACGGGGATGTCCAGGATGGGACATCAGCCCATGGAATATGAACAGCAGGGCAGTGGGGTGGTTTGCCATGAACGGGCTCACCCGCTGTGGAAGCGTCAACCACCCTTGGCTTAACGGTTTTCTCGGCCAATATTATGACATGCTCCGGCTAGGATCGAGCTAGCCGGGGAGTATCGAAACGAGTCCACGTATGCCAGGCCCTGATTCGTCGTTGGGCCATAGGGTTCAAGGGTCAAACAGGTCGCTTAACCTGTTAAATTAGAGGCGCAACCAATCTGACTCGCGAGCAAGAGAGATGCATGTGGCCGAGCCCATCGAGTCCGGTGCATCAGTTGAGTGGAGATCTACTAGCTCGGGACGGTGAGGCTCCTTAAGTGCCCGAGCTAGTCATTCTGCCTTCCAGGCTCTTGACCGGCTATTCATGTTGACATAGATCGACTGGAAATACTCGAACTTTGCATTGGCTTGACTCAAGCCTGACTCAGATGGAGACCCTGAAAATAGAGCGGCCTAGGTATTCAGGAGTCAGTGCTGATCGTTGATCCTTGTTTATTTTTTTTCTGCGACTCGTGCCGGGCCTGTCGGCCGCCTCGGCCGCGCACACCCGGCTCCATCAATCTCGTCACGGTGTCATAGGAGCTGGAGACAGCAGGTTGACCCCTTGCGGAATCTATCCGTCAACTGAACAGATTCCACTTTGGCACCACATCTGGGTCACTCGCTGATCCGGCGCTTTTCTCTGGGCCGTTTCAGAATGTCTCACCGACACAGACAGGGACGATGGAACCGCCGCACAGTCTCATAATTTGGGACAATGTTAGGTTCGTGATCTTCAACACGCCAACACGCAAACGACATATACATATTTCCTCGGGCCCAGTAAGCAAACTGGGCCGAGCTTGAAGCTTCAGGGGGGGGTGGAGAGTTGGTCGAAGTCTCGCACTGACCAGAAGGAAGCTAGAACCCAGAGAGGCTATTGCGCCGGAATGAAGTCCATCGAGTTCCCCACGTCAATGCATCAAACAGGTCTCTGAGATACTGATTTTCTCATATGCAACGGATCGGGGCAAACTGACGATGAAACTAGGGAACTTGGAGGAAGTCAGGACAAGGCAGGAACCGGAGCACAGTGACTGACTCCACCACGCAACTTTAAATACGTGAACGAACCAGACCACTCTGGTGCTGAACGTATCCATTCTGGTCTCCCCCCTTTCAAGCGCTCGGGAGATGAGATGGGGTGAAATGAAAGTGAAGTGAGGTGAGAGGGTAACACAACTACAGATCCGTTGCTAAACTTTGATTCTCTTCCACCGCTTTGACCTTCCTATCGCCAATAGGGAGCTTGGATTCCTACTTTGAACATCTCTTCATGAATCAAACATGTGCTATGTTCTCTGGTTCGGCTCAATGTATTTTCTTATGACTTCCTAGGTTTCTCGGGCACGCTTTTATTCATTTCCATGTTTTGCTTATATCAAGACCCTAATACGGATGTGGATCCATCAACTGCGATACTTTTTTTCGGTGAAAAGTACGAGTTGGATTAAATAATATGCTTAATAGGGATATTTACTCGTAACCATCTGTGTTGTGCACATCCTATCCTACTTCAGGATTGGCCTGATTACGCTACTGGAATTCCAAGTCACTCTATCTGTTACAAAATAGATGGCACATATCGATTTGAGAACAAGCGGACTCGAGACTAAGGCGCTGGCCTAATCTTTTTTTTTCATTGTCGTGATTTCTAGAACTCCTGGGCAATTGCATTTGTAGACATCTTTTTACACCTTTCTATTGAATACCTTCAACAGGACATGTCTGACCCCTCGCTTGATATGCCGAGCTAACAATACATGTTGCCATTTCCGATTTGAGGGTAGCAGACCTATTCGTGCAAATGCGTTCTGTGTTGGTCAATGGCTGATCTATATCGCTGACTCATCCGTCAATATTTCATTTTCATGAGCTTCTTCCCCACCAGCTACTTGGGATTTCTTAGCCAACGTGCCAAGTACACGAACTGTTGGACATCGCCGGGACTTGGCAGACTGGTCGCCATGGTCTACTATTTTACCTCCAACGTCGTCAGCCCGTCGGCTTTTTTGTATGTCGGCAAGGACAAGTTTGAAAGTATGCCACCGATTGGCTCGCCGGCGAACGCTCCTAACAATTTTGCCAGATGAGGATCTGATTAAGTTTGGATTAGAAAGTGATGTCTGGTATGCTTGAATTTTCATGGTCGAACGCCTCGTGGATCTAGTGACTAATGTTTCCTTTGTCTTGCGACAGGGTCGGTTTCCTTGCCCGCATTGCACACCTACCGTTACGACCAATGGTCTGATACTTTCTCACGCAGTTCCACGTTGATAAACTCTCGAGTGCTCACGTCTACGTCCGTCTCCGCGACGGAGAAACATGGGATAACATTCCGCAGCCTCTCCTCGAGGACTGTGCACAACTCACTAAGGCGAATTCTATTGAGGGTCAGTCGACGAGAATCCCTCCCGAAAGCGACAGACGGGAACTAAGAGAGAGATACATACAGGAAACAAAAAGGACAATATCACCATTATTTACACACCATGGTCCAATCTCAAAAAGGACGGCTCGATGGCCACCGGTCAGGTCTCATTCCACAACAACAAATTGGTCCGCAAAGTCTTGGTCAAGGAACGCGAAAACCCGATTGTCAACCGACTCAACAAGACCCGTGTCGAGAAATTCCCCGATCTTCGAGCGGAGAAGGAGGACTTTATGAAGAAGAAACGGAACGACGACCGGAAGACCCGAGACCAGCAGCGAGAGAAGGACAAGCTGGAGAAGAGAGAGCGGGAGCAACTCAAGTGGCAGAAAGATCATGCATACGACGACATGTTCAGCGCCGAAAACATGGAGGCCAGCAACAACCAGGACCGTGATGAGGACTTCCTGGATGACTTTATGTGAGGAAACCAACTCGCGAAACGACGATAGTACATGAAGCTATGAAAATATTGCTTTTACGCCCGGAGTCCACTGGAAATACTGGGCAACTGTTTCCTTTCCATAAATACCCGAATGCATTACTCCAAGATAAGACCAGGCATATGCGGGCTCCTTGAAGACCAAAATCGAATGCCTGTACATGGGGACGCAAGGACAAATCAACGGAGGGATGCCAAGCATACCGTGTTGAAAAGAGCGTTCAGATCGAGATTTCTCGTAGACAACTTCACGGTTTGACCGGGTGGTGTCAGGTAGATTAATCATCGCGATCCGTAGGGCGGAAAGGCCAGCCCGCGCTAGTGCTGTTGACAGCTTTACCTGGACTCCGTTCGTCATCTCTTCCTCCCCCTCGGAGACAATCAACAGACGTCAGCATGCCTGGAGAAAACCCCCCACCTGCTCAAGGTGCGACCATTGGACCTTTGATTCCCTAAGTGTTATCCCACTAACCCCGCTTGATTCCAGGCACCAAGTCAAAGAAGAACAAGAAGAAGGGCACGAAAGCCAAAGAGAACCCCCAAGAGTCGGAAACCGAGCGCCCAGATGTGTCGGAACCCAAGAACGGCGCCGCTCAGGTGTGTCGTGGTCCCCCTTTGCCTGCCATTGCAATAGTTGCTGAGAACCGCCAGGACGACGATGAACCTGCGAATTCAATACCAACCTCGATTGTTGACAGTTGCCAACGTGATGTCGCCGATATCGACGCGCAAACCAACCCTTCTGAGAACCATAACCCCACTGAAGATGCTGCTCAAGAGACCCGCGACCCTATCTCCAACGACGCCGAGCCCAAAGACCGATTTGATGCGCTTGTTCGAGACCGAGATTCTCTCCGCGCCGAGGTCACCGATATGCGCAAGTCCCTCGAAGAGATCCAATCCAGACACAAGGCAGACATGAAGTCCCTGCAACAGAAGTTGGAGGATTCGGAGACCAAGAAGGAGCAGGCAGAAACACAATTTCAGAACCTACTGGAGCGCGTGAACACGATCAAGTCACAGCTCGGGCAACGGATGAAGGAAGATGCAGTGCGTTAACCTGATTGATTCATGTCTGCTGAACGAAATTGCTTACGTGCCCTACAGGAAGAATTGGCGCAAGCTCGATCCCAGATCGAGGAACTTGAGGATGAGAACGTAAGCTTGAAGGAGCAGCTCGAATCAAAGTCTACGGAGCTATCAAGCCTCGCGGAGGAATCAGCCCAGCAGATGAAGGAGATCTCCACCCTTCGGGATCGAACGAATTTGTCCCAGCAAAATTGGCTCAAGGAAAAGGAAGAGCTGATGGAACAGGAGTCATATCTCCAGGCCGAGTTTGAACAGGCCAAAGAGGCTATGCACAGTTGGGAAGTTCTTGCAATGGAGGAGCGATCAATTCGTGAGAACCTGGGCGAGAAAGTCGCCGACCTGGAAGAGCAGCTGGGTAATCTTCGAGAGGCCTATGAAAAAGCTTCAAATGATCGCGACAGCCAGCAGTCGACAGTCGACGGTCTGCAAAGGGCCTTGCAGGAGATTCAAACTGCACGGAAACAGGAGCTCCGGGAGCTGGTGGAGAGCTCAGATTCTCAGCTTGAAGAGTTGAGGCGATCCTTGCGAGAAGCGCAGCAACAAGCCAGTGACGCCGATAAGAATCTTCACGTGGCGCAGGAAGAACTGGAACGAGCGCGTCCGTTTGAGAAGGAGGTCAAGGAGAAGAATCTTCTCATTGGCAAGCTGCGACACGAAGCAGTCACCCTCAATGATCATCTGACGAAGGCCTTGCGATTCCTCAAGAAGGGGAAGCCAGAAGACAATGTGGACCGGTGAGTCTCGCCTGAAGTGAAGACCATCACATGATTGTGTACTCGTCGCTAACCGTCCCAGGCACATTGTCACAAATCATTTATTACATTTCCTGGCTCTGGATCGATCGGACCCAAAGAAGTTCCAGATTCTCCAGCTAATCGCAGCTCTTTTGGGTTGGGACGATGGTAAGTGTCCATGCGGTATGGTTATATTCGCGCGGTGCTGACTCGTATACACAGAACAACGTGAACAGGCAGGACTGGCTCGACCAGGAACTTCAAGCATGCCGGGAAAGCTTCGAGTGCCTGGTACTCCTCTACGTACGCCCAGTACGCCCAATCTAGCCACCGAGTTTATGGACAACGGTGCCTCGAGTAAGGAAACGTTGGCCGAACTGTGGTCTAACTTCCTGGAGCAGGAAGCAGAGGCGGGGAACATTAACTCGATGAGGCGAGGGAGTCATCCAGGCCCCATGAAGCCATAGCGCATGTGTTATGTGATTTTTATGCCGAGGCTGTGTATGTATAGAAGGAGCATAGATAGCGGCATCACCGCCTTTATTCTGCCGGACGTTCTCGTAGTGGTGCGCTTTCATCCAAGTTCTCCATTGCGGGCCGATGCATTGTTTTTCTCCTCTGCGTCCGCTTTCTGTCTGCTTTTCTAAATTGTTTCTTTGTGTGGCTCGGTCTTCATCCACAATGGCTTCCAGCTCTGGTACGATCACTCCCGTCCCCTGGCGCGGGACACCTCAGACAACCTCGTAATTGACCCGTTACTGCAGTCCAGAACTTTCGCCCAGTGGTGATCTCAGGCCCCTCAGGCACTGGTAAATCCACAATTCTGAAGCGACTCTTTGTGGAGTTCCCTGATAAATTCGGATTCTCCGTTAGTCGTAAGTGGCACCCCTCCATCCTCAAATCGGACCGAAGCTAACGTCTTCTGCGCATGCGTATAGACACTACTCGTGCCCCTCGCGCCGGTGAGGAGGACGGAAAGGCCTACAACTTCACAGACAAGAAGACTTTCTTGGAATTGGTCGCCCAAAATGGATTTATTGAGCATGCTGAGTTCGGGGGCAACTGCTACGGTACTAGCAAGCAAGCCGTGAAGACCGTTGCAGAGCAGGAGCGGATCTGTGTTCTGGACATCGAGATGGAGGTATGTGTCGGCGGGAATATTTCGAAAGTGACATTCAACTCTAGACACTGACAATTCATATCTAGGGTGTAAAGCAAGTCAAGCTCAGCGATCTCAACGCTCGCTTCCTGTTTTTGGCACCCCCCTCCATCGAGGAGTTGGAGCGTCGCCTGCGCGGCCGCGGTACGGAGACTGAAGATAGCTTGAACAAGCGATTGGCACAGGCAGAGAATGAGCTCGAATACGCGAAGCTGCCGGGGGCCCACGACCGGATTGTCGTCAATGATAATCTTGAGAAGGCCTACACCGAAGTGAGAGATTGGATCGTCGACGGCGGCCGCTTCGGAGCTCCTCAATAGTTGCACGCTTTACATCGACAAGCATGCCGAACACTCTGTTTATTTCATCCCAAGCCAAGCGATAATACCTTTCAAAATAGCATACTCTCAGCCGGGTCAAAAAGACATTGCAGACTAGCCTACGCACATGTTTAGGCTTCTACAGACATCTGCTCCTTTTTCACGACCATCTGAACCTTCAATACGTCCGGATAGACCAGTCAGTCTAACCCATCTACATCATTTCCTTGCTTTGGTTGTATAGCGTGAGACCACCGTGGAGTATCCAAGAATAGAAGTTTCATCAGGAATAATTATGGAAACTAAGTACATGGAAAAGACCAGATGGCACGAGCGCTGAATGCTACTCTTTTTCCCGACGAGGTAAAATCCTAGACAATAAGGGAAGTCCGGCCAGATGATAAGACCGAGAGGAATACAGAATGTCGGAGACAGGAACAGGGAAACGCAAAGGAAAAGGGATATCTGCAAGGGCCTGCTGGCGTCGAAAGAAACAGTAAGTTTTTTGCGGGATGGATGAGAGCCAGGCCCATGGGGTTTGCTTTGCTGTCGTGGCGCATTACAACGCTCACTTCGCTAAACATAGTCACAACACCGTTCGGAAATATTAGTATCCGTTCATGGCGGCGCGTTGAGAGTTGCGGCTGAGCTCCCGCTCCGCAGAAGGGCTGATGGGCCGGCTGCCAGCCGAGTGGCCACCGCCGCCACCGGCAGCGCTGCTCTCCTTCAAGGCCAGGAGCTGCTTGGCACGGAAGGTCTCGTAGTGGATCTGGCTGGTGGTCTCAACCAAGTCCTGCAAGTGGGTGCGGGTAAGGAAATTGCGCAGGTAAACAAACTCGCAGTGGTTCTCATCTTCGACATTGATAACACCCCAGCGGTTCTGACGGCCGCGAACCTGCTTGCCGTTCACGACGATGGTCTTCTCACTGCCGACAACGGAGAAAGGAATGATATCCTGGACTTAATGTCAAATGAAGTCCGGAGACTGTTCGAGTGTGATCTTACCTTGATTTGAGCATTGATGGCACGCTCCTCATTGTCGAGCTCCTCATTATCGTAGGGGTACATCTTCAGGTTGTGGAAAGTGAACTCCTCCTTGATGCGCTCCTTGAATGCCTGGCGTTCGTCGAGAGTAAGGGAATCGGACTTGGCGATGACGGGGACAACGTTCACAACGTCTGAGAGCTTCTTCAGAACGACGATATCGATGGGCTTGAGACTAAATTGGAGTCAATTAGGTTAATGCGGGGTACTCGGGGAACAAAATGACTGGAAATAACTCACGCATGGCCAGATGGCTGGATGAAGAACAAGCAACAATGGATACGAGTATCTTGGATGTAACGCTCACGCTGAGCAGTGAGTTCCTTGCGAAGGTAGGCGGAGTGCTGATCCTTGATATACTTGACAATAGGGTCCCAGCTGGACTGATTGTTAGCCTGTATTCATCTCCACAGTCTCCATATGCGTGAGTTTAGATATACCATCGGTCGTTGTTAACCTGATCACCGTAGCCAGGTGTGTCGACAATGTTCAAACGGAGACGCACGCCGTTCTCCTCGATGACTAGTCTACCCGTCAGTCAATGCGCCTCATTAGGCTCCAACATGACACGTACTATGCGAAACAGTCTGAATCTCGGTGGTAGAACGAACGGGCTCATTGGGGGTGAGGCGGCCCTTGGAGTCGATGAGGTGGGATGCGAAGATGGTGTTGACCAGAGTCGATTTACCAAGGCCGGTTTGTCCTACGCGCATTGAGAGTCAGCCATGAGTCAAGGAATAGGGTGGAATCCAGGCGAGTCCAAAAAACAGTGAATTAAGACAAGGTTATACATACCAACACACATGACATTGAACTGGAAGCCACGCTTCAACAGCTTCCGCTCGATCTGGGAAGTAATGCTGTCGAAACCGACATGGCTGTGGGGGAAGACGGTGGGATGCTGGCCCGAAGCAGCAGTGGTAGCGGCGGCCATTATGAGGGTGTGTGTAGAGAATAGAGCAGGAGATTTCCCCAGGTGAAGGTGTTGGAGCCCCTTAACTTCTGTTATTTCCCTATCGACAGTCAGGGGGTGCGCTATCCCCCTTTGGGACTAGTCTACCTCCGGACTCAAAACGATTTGCGCCGACGAACTCGATGGCTTCGTTCGTGCTTCGTGCTTCGTGCTTCGTGCTTCGTGCTTTTCAATTTCCACCCTTCGCCATGGCTTCATTGCTCGCTTCGCGTGTGCCTCGGCTCGCCCCTCTCGGCTTCATTCAATCTCTCGCCCTGCCCATCTCGATCAATGTTCCGCCGATCCTTGCCGACCTCTGGGAATCCGTCCTCCGCGCCGTCCCCAAGAAGAAGACCTCGCATATGAAGAAACGGCACCGTCAAATGGCAGGAAAAGCCCTTAAGGACGTGCAGAACTTGAACAAGTGCCCTAGCTGTGGCCAAGTCAAACGGGCTCATGTCTTGTGTCCCCACTGCGTGAGAGGTAAGTTTCGTGCGCTGGTGCTGTCTCTGGATGTGCTGCTTAAGAGAGGATATGCTCTCTGGGGAAGATCATTTTCAAAGCGCATTTCCTTTGAGCGGCATGCGATGGGTTATCCAGGCTTCTCCGAAGACACCATTGAACACATCGAAACGACATAGACAAGCTAATTTTTTCGCCAGATATCAAGGACTCCTGGAAAACAGCGCAAACCGCATGAATATGGGACTCGTGTATTTCTAGGAGGGATGGGTTGTGGATATATCTGCTGCATGGCACTTGGCGTCTGGTTATGAAGGTCAAAAAAAGACCTTCTGTAATTTATCATCCGAGAGGACAAAAAGATTTTCTTTCTTCATCATCCGAGGGGACTAGCATCACCAATACTTGCAATTGTTGAAGACCTCTGGAAAGCTTGAGGACAAGCCTCAAGATCAGCCATGAGACGATCCACAGCACCTCCCACGCATGGAGGCTTTTGGCCGTAATGGGTCTCCATCTTCTTGGGATGATAGCACGACCGGAAACTATCCGCACAGAGCCCTTATCGACATCAACCGAGACTATGACCTCTAGAAGCTTAATTTTCATCCCGGTCAGGACATACAGGCTGGAAGGATCATCTTTGTACAAAAACAGGGTGGGGGTAGAAGTCTCAGAATCGTCCCGTCTCAGATATGATAGATTTATTGAGGATAAGTCCAATCCACGACAAGTCAATATAGGATCTCTAATGTAATGGGACTTTCCATCCCAATTGACATCGTTATAAGTTATTTGGTCAAATGCCCACCATGTAAAGTGAGACTCACTGTTCCCAAAACCTGAGGCGCGAAGGCGGTGCGCGCCAATGGCGGGTCCCCCAGACCAAACGTCACGGACTCCGCAACAGTTCAACTTCCCCAGCAATCCAAGAATTCTTGGCTGAATCACACCATGGTGAGATGAGCTTGTTCATTTTTTAGACGCTACAGCTAACTCCCGGGGTAGTCGAGACAATATCTCGCGTGGGGCTCGGCGGACAATGGTGAGTGATGATATCCGTGAATGAACCCGATATCTGCTGACCAGGACCAGCGCACCCCGTCGATATTTTTTCATTGGCGGTGACCCAGAAGCAGGTCATCTCAGCCTCGGGTGCACCATCTCTCAAGGTGCATTCTACAGTTGATGCAGACTTTCCACTGGTCCAGTCGCTCGATGGGGCCCACGCCCTGGGCTGCCATCACGTCGTCACCGATGCCAGTGGCACGCGGGCCGTGAGTGCTGGATTTGCAGGGGATGTTAAGGTCTGGTCCTGTCAAGATGGCTACTGGTCCGCAGACGCGGCAGCCTCAGGTATGGTTTGAATGATCGTCGCCAAGATACCATGTACTAAATTAGAACCTAGCCAATTTGAACGATCTCAATGTATGGGCGGTGGCTCTATCTGAAGACGGACAGTATCTTGCGGGTGTCTCCCAGGATGGCCACATTGGCGTCTGGGATCTGAAGGCCGATGGCGCACAAATACGAGACCATGAGACCAAGGGTAGCTTCGGCACTTGTATCGACCTGGTAAGCCCCGGGAGCCCTACACTGATCGACTCAATCTGACATATGCAGTCACCCGATGGCCGCTTCATTGCAAGCGGGCATGAGAACGGTGCTGTTTATATCTTTACCACCGAACATGCGCGAATGCCCTTTTCTCTTTCAGGTGTGTACCCTTCGCCATGAAATCCTGCAATATCTGACACACTACAGGCTTGGTGAAACCCGTACGTGCTGTGGCTTTCTCACCCGGGGGAAAGATTCTTGCAGCAGCAGGAGACTCGAAAGTGATCGTGCTCTATGATACATCCTCTGGTGAACAAATTGCGAATCTTTCCGGCCACTCCGCATGGGTCCTGTCTATTTCCTGGAGTACTACTGGAGAATACCTTCTCAGCAGGTCAGTAACTTTCAACGCAACGCGAAAGCAATTGATTCTAACTGTTTCCGAAGCTCCTTCGATGGTAAAGTGAAGGTCTGGTCGATCGACACCAAGACATGCGTAGCCACCCACTCCGAGACTGAGAAGGCTGTCTGGAGTGTGAAATGGCTCCCAAAGACCGCCAGGTCAGAGGCATTCGCAACTGGGGGTGCCAACCGCAGCGTGGCTTTCTACCGCGAGGCTACAGGGGGTTAGGGGGAGCTCTCCAAGGTCTACTTAAACATGATGATGACTTGAATGAACACGATTCTCCATGTGCTTTAATCTCATAAATTTCATAACACAAATATTCGAATACCTCGAATATTCCGTCAGTTCATCGTCTCCATAAACAACTTGCGCATACGCTTGAGGAACGCCCCAAAGTCTCGGTCATCATTGACCAGATCTACCTCGCGTTCCAACGCATCCCGATCCAACTTGGGTCGCGTATGAAAGACTTCGTAGGCTCGACTGGCGGTTCCTAATTCAAACCAGGCTTCGGCTTCCCAATCTTTCTCCAGCAGGTGACTGTAAACAAATTTCAACCGGTCTTCTCGGCCTGCCCCCTCAATCCGTAAACACAGGTAGTCCTGCCAAAACTCTAGTTCGGGGAAATTGAGTCGAGACTGCGCGTCTAAGTGCTTTGCGTGGGTTTTCTGTGCCTCCACCTTTTGACTGATCGCTTTCTGGGTCTCTGCGATCTGCTGCTTGAGGCGGTCACGTTTGGCGAGTCGTGAGTCGCGTTCAAGAGTGATAGAGGAGATGGCCGCGTGCATCTCGGCAGCCTCGGCAGCCTCCTTCTGAAGAGTCTGATCGTGTGTCTGGTTCTTGAGGTTGAGGATCTCAATATCTCGCTGTCGCATTCGTTCGTCCTCTAAAACTTCAGATCAGTCAATGTTTAGGGGGACTCCAATGTCGCGAAGCCGTACCTTGTAACTCGGCGAGGTTGATATGAAATTGATTCCTTTCCTCGAGGACTTGCTTGCGGCCTCGTTCGATGAACGCATCAAATTTGGCAGTGAACTGAGCCATGCGATTGCGCAGGTCTTCGAATCCAAAGTTAATGCTGGGCAGCGAATCGGCCATGGACGGCGCATCCGCTGAGGCCAGAGGAGGGCGCATGCCACTCGTCGACAGTGACGGCTCGAACGATGAAGCCATAATCGCGGGTTGAGTTCTTGAAGTTCGTGAGTTGACAGGAGAGACGCGTGGGGGTCAATCAATGATCAACGATCACGATGTTTTGGGTTGCGGCGCAACGCCTTATCGATAAGCGACCCAAGAAAAATTGCAGATCTCTAACTTCAACAAAGTCACCTTTGGACTTGGTGCCATTCCGATTTCCTGTCGATATGATCTGGTCAGGTCTTGCGCTCATCAGGAGCAAGACACGATCCGATGGATGAACATCCCGACAGTGCTCTACACTATGGGCACGTGGGACGAGCTGTCTACCTCCCAGAGACGAAGACATGGACCTTCGCCCGCTCTTTCTCCCGCTGTACTCCAATCTCATACACTGGACTGACAAGCACTACGATCTTCCCTGCACGCAATACCTCTGAGCTACAGCCACCTCCTCAAATTCGTCAACAAGCAGATAGCAAACTAATTCAAAACGCGCACCCCGAGCTTGCTGGACAATGGCCCACGATCAACGATGATGCCCTTTCTAAGGTCATTATAAAGGCGGCCGACCTTTGCGACCCTCAAATATCTGGTCTATTTGACTTGGGCTATGCTTTGGATCATGCGAGCGATGATTCGACGAGTATTCCGGACCCGGTGGCCATCGCAGCCGCAGTGACTGGCATTGGTCGCGATACCATCTCGTTCCGAATGATGGAGGATGACTTGGTAGAGATCCAAGATGATGCTTCTCGACAGGATGCTTCTTCGTTACTTGTACCATCTATTGGCGATGTGGAGACAACTGAATGGTCGCAACGAGGAGCCCCGGTCCAGCAAATCTGTTTTGCACGTACCGTGGCGAAGAAGACCACATGGATGGCTGCTCGTTTGAAGACATCAATCGTGATTTTTCGACCCATTTTTCAACCCGTGCCTGTGCCCGCGCATATCAATGTCACCGATACAGAGGCTCTCTCTATTCCTCTCCGAAACTCCCGACTCGACGCCAACCCCGTGGTGGAGGTGCTGCAAGACTTCACCGGAGGATTTACCTTGGCCAACGTGACATTCAACCCGTGGTACTCGAGAAAACTCGGTATCGTCGATATTATGGGCAACTGGTCCATCTGGGAGATCACAGGTCGGCAGAAGAAGCATGGATCAACCTATGCTCCGAGGAAACTTATGATGGCTTCATTACTGTCGGATAGGGATAAGCCTCAATCTATGCGCCCGAGACATGACGGCTGGGCATCGATCGAATGGGTTGCTGATTCCTCGACCGTAGTGGTTTCCGATCGTCGTTGTACTATGCTTTACGAGATAACCGACGAGGTGAATGGCAAGGTTTTTCGATCTAGCATTGTTGAACTGGGCATGGTCAACAGATCTGAGTGGGTTTTAGATCTGCAACGAAGCATACAAGACCCTTCTCACTTCTTCATCCTTACAACTTCTCGTCTGCTTTGGTTTGATGTCACAAGAGCGCCCATCTCAAATGGCACGAGGCCCTCTTTAGCTCCTTCCATAACCTGGTCTCATTTCCGAGATCCTGAGGATACAACATTACGTATCAGCGACCTCATGGTTAATGGTGGTATGTGCTTTGATTGCTTCGTTTGAACTGATAGGCAACTGACTGGACTAGATTTGTATTTGATTCTCTACTCGCGACTCACCGAACTGGTCCAAGGATTCCCATGTCCCATTCTTGAAGACGAAAAGACAGAGCTGGTCTCTGTGCCCGACCCTTTTATTCTCAAGGTTCCTAAGGCAGGGAATATTTCTCCTGAGGATATGTCCTCGAATCACGCGAATTTCGTGTTTCGACAAATCCATCACACTTCAGCTCATGCGAAACTGTACCACAACCCTGATTTGACGCTTATCAAACTGTTCTGGGCCGATCAATCCCTGTCAATTCATGAAACACTGTTCAAAGGCCCAGAAAATCACCGAAATCATAGCCAAGAGAATGCACCTCTTGAAGGTGTCAGTGTTCTGCAGGCGAAACCCCATATTCCACCCATGAAGGAGAGCAAAACCGACGAGAGAGGGTTCGGTGACGAGGAATTCGTCGTGGAGGACTGGGATGAAACTGCAGTCTCACGCCTCACTCTTCGCCAGCGTGTTCCCGATGTTTCTGCCACGGAATCCTTCTACGACCGCAAAGAAGATCTCCAGTGGACCCTAGATTGGACAAATGTCTACGCTCGTGCAGTGGAAAAGTTGACGGTCCTGACAAAGCCTCTTGACCCGGAAGAGACTCAATTGACCTTGGGTCATATCATTGAAGTTTTGAGAAAGGATCCCAGCGGGGCATCCGATCATTACCATGCGAGCAAAACTATGTAAGTCCACTACATTAGATTTGATCGACCGCTTGATTTTATACTGATAGACCCTAGGCTGGAAATCAGCGGTGACCGCCCAAGGTTGAACGATATTGACGAGGGAGCGGACGATCTAGCTCGGCTCGTTTCAACTGTCTTGCCCAAAAGCCCCAATACACAGTCTCCGTGGCGTTACATGATCTTGCCTTTGCAATTTTCGAATACATTCCTCGGCCTTGAAGGCATTTCGCCGGATCTGCGGCTGGATTTTCTGGAAACATACAACCACTTGATCGACGAATGGGTCACGCTTCTACCCCATGGCGAAGAAGGTATACCCGATTCTACACGTGTATTGAAAGAGAGATCTGTTCGGGGTATTGCTCTTGATCTTCTTTTGGCTCGCCTCATTCAGATATCAGACGTACCCAATACAGCCAGACTGTCTCGCGAGGACGAACCAAATGATGCGCCCCGGACTCAACAGGGGCCCACGCTACTGTCACAGCATCGGAGCCAAGAGTTGTCATCCTCACAAGTAACCTCTACTCCAAAACCGAGTGCAGAAGACAAGTTAAAAAAACCGCCCGCCACGAATTACAGTGCTCTCTCCACATATACGGTGTTCAAACAGCCCCGCCCAATGCCTCAAAATGTGAGTAACTTGTTGTCACACTGGCAACTGGGTGTCGACCCGGCCACCTATGAATGGAAGAAGAGCTCGCGACTGCTCGATGAAAATAAGAATCAGGCGGCGAGGAGGACCCCTAGGCAGCGGCTGCACAAAAGAAGATCGCAGCTTATGCCTGAAACTGCGACTGCAATTGCAGCTGCACCGGAACTTGAACCTGCCTCATCCCTGCCGCCAACTCCTGTCGCACCCATGATCCGTGCCTGGGGCAGTCAGCCCGACCAGCCACCGATGCCCATTCAAAGCAGCCAGCCCACTCTGGACGAGGAGCCAATGACACAGATGGAACGAGGACTATTTGGAGCACGTGAAGTCAAGAAGAGCAGCAAAGCAGCCAAGAAGAAGAGACATGTTGGTTTCTAGAAAGTACCTTGGTGTACTGTATATGGCGTGCGCGTATATCGCAGAACTCGGCCACTCGCGGAAATCGCTCAGATGAAAGGGATGAAACGCATGACAAATACCCTTCACTCAGCTCATATAATCATATAATCAAACATTAAGTAAAGACTGCTGTCGTCTCATCTCTCTGTGCTCTTCTCTCCTTACATCGTGACAAATCAACTTTCCATTTCCGCCTTCTCCCCGCAGCCCCACGATTTCAACTCTCCCCAACTTTCCTCACCATGTCAGACCACCAATACAAATTTAACGTCTCCATGAGCTGTGGCGGCTGCTCCGGCGCCGTCGAGCGTGTCCTGAAGCGCTTGGAGGGTATTTTATCACCTCTTTCCTACAAATTTGCGCCTTGCTAATTGACCCCGCAGGCGTCAAGTCTTTCGACGTCAACCTCGAATCCCAGACAGCCCTCGTGACCGCCGAGCCGACCGTTCCCTATGATACCGTGCTGGCCGCGATCAAGAAGACTGGAAAGCAGGTGAACAGTGGCGAGGCTGATGGGCAGACAATGAGCGTTTAAAGCCCCAAAGTCCTCCACGCCGCGTTTTGGAGGGGGAAACAAAGATTTCCCTAAGATGGGAGATCATAGATGGAGCTATCCTTGCGCGGAATTCATAGACTTGCCTGAAACCATAAAACATGTTCTAAGCGCAACATACATTTGCATATCTTCGCGGATCCGGGTCTTTACTGTACGTAGCGTAAGAGAGCCAAGTGCTACAAAGGCGGGTGGCCAGAACAGGTGGTCATTTGACGAACTCATATGCCGGGGGAAAAATCCCCCAGACAACACGATCTGTATTGGAGTTCTGTAAGATGCATGCATTCTAAGAATATGCAGATAGGGTATCATAGGCAACTGCGTAGAACAAATGCAGAGAGTCTCGAAAAAGAATAAAAAAAAATCAAATCCATTCAACGCCATAGAACCCTTCCCCTTCAATCCACAGTGACCACATGTCTTCCGTCCGGAACGGTATGCGGTGGCGGTTGCGATTCAACTCGTTGGACGTAAATTGGGCGGTTTTGTTCCGCCATTTGAAACGATCGGGGATCGTGAACCCGGCTGTGAGAGGTGTTAGTTTCCAGGGGCATACGATCCAAGAATTTGTGTGCATAGTGAGCTGGCTCATCTCGTTCTAGAAAAGGCTTACCGCGTGGTGCTCAACCCACTCGCAGGCCGCCTTTGGCGAGGAGATCCATGAGGCTTGTGGCTTCCAGTAACAACCTCGGGGCGGCGAGAGAGCTGATCTTGAGATTGTTGGGCCACTACCCGTGGACTCGGGGGTTGATACTGCTCCGAGGAAGATCGGATGTGGGACAAGTCCATGGTATCATAGTGATCAGGCATCCTCGTCTTGGCAGGCTGAGTGAGATTCTCTCCCGGGCGGGTGGGCTGAGGCCTCGGACGTTGAATCATATACTCGACTGGACGAACGTCGCGAATATCAACGTGACGAACGAATCCATCAGCATACCGCTTGCCACCGGGAGGAGCCTCATGGAAGGGAGGATCGCGATCAGTATAAGGCTTCAAAATGGGGGCATATGACGCTTCAAGCGTGGAGGGTCGGGCTCGGTCCATGCGAGGGCTACGATCAGAATAGTAGGCCGGGCGAGTTTCAGAACGGTGCGTTTCATGTGCAACCCTGATTGTGCAGTCGTTTGCAGCATAGCTGGTACCTGGCCCAGAAAGTGCTGGTGGAGGGCGATGCGTGGAGACTTGCTGATGAGGATCAATAATACGCATCCGTTCCACTGGTGGTCTCCCATCCTGGCTGACTTGTGCAGCGGCAAGGGAAACTGGCATCCTTTCCGGTGGGTGTCCTACAACCGAAGGCTGTTCCGCCTGTGGGAAATAGTATCGTCGAAGATAAGGTGGACGCTGTGAGCGGTACTCTGGGACGAGCTCCTCGCGGCGATGTTGTCCTCTTGGACTTAATCCTTGAGACACTGGGACTCCATTGGGCCTTGTCATCCAATTATCGGGGCGCGAGTCTGGACGAGGGGCATAATACGCCATGCGCCTTCTCTTGACCATTGATTCATCGGGGTTATCCGGTGGCCCAGCATTTCCATGGTGGGAGGAATCTGCCTGAAGATGGTGAACCGGGGTTACGGAACGAAGCGACATCCTCTTCGTCATCTGCTCTAGTCGGCTATCGACAAGCCGCTTTTCCAATAGCGGGGTTTCAATCGAGGGCAAAGCATGGTCCTGTGGAATAGTTCCTGGTCTGGAAGAATAAGAAAGAGGAAGTCCCGGGCGGGATCCAATTTGGGTCTCGCTGATCCGTTGAAGCTCTTTGGGTCCGCTAACAAAGACAGTCGCATTCCCTCTGTCATGAGACGAAACAGGAAATCTTTCTGTCCGAAGATAGGGACCCATTTCTGGATGAGAATTTTGAGAGTAGACAATATTTCCACTCGGGCGAGGATTCCTCTCCAAAAGACGGATGTCAGATGGCTCCTGTGCGGTTAGTGCGAGTGGTCTTCCACCAGGCCCGTAATGAGAAAATGCCTGTTGGCTGTCCAAAGGGAGTTGTCTTTCCTGTGTACCTACATGGGTCTTGTCGCTCGGGTTATCCGTTGATGAAACGCCAGGCATATGTTGTACAGGGCGGTTGGCCTGCACGGGACCTGCATCGGCCCTGGAGACGAACTCCACGGATTGGGGAGCGGTGTCCCGTCGCACAACTGGCTCTGATAATTCCTGCGCAGCGGCGCATCGCTTCGCATTTCGTGGACTTTTCTGTTTAGACGGAGCTTCATCGAGTTGAGCCTGCTCAGCACCCTGTGCCTCGGCGCGGAATCGATGCAAAGCGCGATTCCACGCTTGATATCTGCTGAAACCTCGACGGTCGATGGTCTTCTGGGCTGGCACTCTGGCTACAAACCGGAAACCAGGCGGTGCCTCTTCGGACAGCTCTTTCGCAAGATCTTCGTTTGAAGGTATCCCGATATTGACCGGTTGGGTTTGAACATCCTGGAACCGGGCATTGCTGGGTAAATATTCTACACTCTGATCTCGAGTGTTCGTCGCACTTGCTATTTCTTCTTCCGTCTCGCTATCCTCATCGTCGGAAATGACGATCACCTCGCGGAAGACATCTTCCAGAACGGTCTGACCATTTTCATCATCCCCGCGCCATTGGATGACTTTTGTCAGGGTAGTTTGCTCGACCGCTGCCCTTGCTTCGTGGAAAGACTTCTGCTTCAAAAGACGGTCATAGTCAGTGTAGATGTGTCGAATATGCGCAACCACGGCTAACTGCGCTCGGCGAGCCAAAGGTAAATTAGGCGCCGTGCCGACTTTCTGTTGACCCTGAAATAGACATCAGACATTCCCGACCGTTCAACCTTTCGCCTTCCAAGCATGTCAAGAAACTTACCTTCTGAAAAGCAGTTTTGATGATCTGGAACAAATCACCCTGTGGAATATTTGGGAACAAATCTTTGATGGCATCTCTCGCCTCCGTGTTAATGGTGAGTTGAGAAGCCTCGGAGTCCGCTTGTGGGGGATTTTCCAGTGTGCCAAGGGTGTGGAAAGGCACTGCCTTCCCTGCGCTCGTGAGATACAGACCCAGTTCTGAGCAAGCTGTTGCAACGACGGTACTCGGGAAATGAAATCCAATCCGATGGACATGTTGAGACAGGTTGTGTGTGTTTGCATGGGGAGTTGTCTGCTAGATATGAGTGGCGTTCGGACTTGAAACAAAAAGTACCATCTTACCGAGACCGCATGTATTTGGAGACCTGCTTTGCGGCACCGCTCCTTACATGTGGTGGTGAGAAGTGGATTTCCCGCGGGAATGAAGGTGTAGCCACTGGGTGCTCGAGCCTCGAACGAGATCTAAACTGATGGTCAAGCAGGATTCTACGAGATATGTTCGGTGACACTCACCACAGTTCGAAGCTTCTTCTTCTCCTGAGTAACAGACTCCATGATCACCTTGTGTTTCCGAGCTCTCCTCTGAACGGCCCGGCTAGGAGCGCGTCTGGCTGAAGCCGACGCAGCTCTCCTGACGACTCGGGCCATCCTGCTCGGGCTCTTGACACAAACCCTGCGGAGTTTCAACACATGTTCCTGAAAGCCGGGGTGGGCGGTTGATATTGTAGGCCAGAGGGCGGTCAGTGCATGAATTTACCAGGCGTTTAACAGACCGGGGCACCCCACGCGTCCGGGTAAAGGTTGCAGGACGACACGTCTCCCGAATTCGCAAACCAAATGCAAAGGTGTGAACTCAAGTTCAGGTGGGGGATGCAGAAGTCAAGCAAGTCGCAAGCTGTAAGTTGCGGCCCAAAGTCACCTGTCCCGATTAGGCTAGCGCTGCCTGAGGCCGATCTTCGAATCAACAATCAATGATCTTGACTTCGTGCAACCACCATGGCTGCTTCCGGGAGTCTAGCCGACCAGGCCGTTGTTCATGCATACCGTCACCTCTACCGACAGGGACTGAGATCCATCAGATATGCCACTCCCGGCCGCCACGTTCTTCGCTCAACGTTGCGGACCTCCTTTCGCTCCAGTCCTCGCGACGAGTTTGATCCGTCGAGGATCGCCAATACCCTCCGCTTCCTCGAGCGTGCCGCCGAGGCTACAGGCTTTGAGCATAAAATCGTCAAGAATCTACTATTTGCTAGGTACTGGGAAATGCCCAATATTGCCAAAGAGTCACGCACGTAAGTGCTACTATCACAGTACTACCACAAATGGAGAAGGTTGTCTCTAACTCGAAACGCAGGCTACGGGCTTTGGGACTCGGCAGACTAGAGACACGATTTCGCAAAAGCGCATATGGCCATTATAATTCAGCCCTCGAGCGTCTTAATGAGAGTCTAGGGACGTGTCTGAAGTGAGGGACCCGCTGCCGATCCGATTCGCCGCATCACGATCCTGCATTGGGCGCCAGTACTTCTACTTGGGCACAAACACACAACAGTGCGAATAGGCATCTTTCCTGAAACGGTATGAGGCCATAAAACCACGCCTGTCTTGGAATCCCGTCTTCCATTTCCCCACTCGCATGAGGACATCCTGGACACCGTCTGGCACGATAACCCAGCCCGAGTCTCTTGTCACCCTCGCATTGTCCTCTCAACCGGGCAACAAAGAACACATGCACTTTGCTAGCTTCGAACAGTCCCCGAAATGGAACTGTTGGGGGGGTTAATCAAACCCGATGCGGGATGCTGCATAGGTACGGCCTGGGCACAGAACTTGTCGAAAGTGGAATATATAGAAGACTTGTTTATTCGACATAAGCTAGAAGCAAGCAAATACTGGACCAAGTGTTCAATGATGTAGTTCCAACGTATATACTTCTTGAGGCTTTGGTAGCGCGTCGATCCCCGTCATGTGATGAGGCCGACGTCACATGCCATATTGCCAAAATGTCAATCCTCCAAAATCGCCTTCAACGTCCAAAGGTGATTGCAATGTGGTCTGCCTTGGCCCTTCATGACCAGCTTTATATCTTCATTGTTGACTGAGCTCGGAATTCGCACCCGACCCCGCCCTCTCCACTCCGACCAAGCGGAGTCACCTCTACGCCAAACAAACCACTCAGCCGGTCTTCACCCTGATCCCACTGGTTTATCCGGCCAACATTGTGGTGACTTGGAGTCAACCGGTGGAAATGCAGGGACTTTGCCTGCCCCTCCTTTCTTCACGACCCTAACAAAAGATATGGATGGCCGAACGTCGGAGCCGGAAGGCGCTCGAACAATGACTCCAGATGGCGCTCTAAGCAGTGACACCTTGGCGACCACACAGCATACATCCGGCATTATACGCACGGCTGATGTTGGACTCGATACGCGGGGCCTGGAAACCCCAGGAGTTGGGCATATCGATTCTGCGGGGCCACCAGTAACCAACTCGCGGTTGAGAAGCGAAGGAGCTGGACAATCACGAAACAATGCACTCAACTTAGACGCAGCGAGCCCCATGTCTCTTCCGGCCGATGATGGGATGGGCTGGCTTAGAAAAAAGATTCATGCTATTCGAGGACTGGATCTCAACAACGATGATAAAGCACGCATGGTTCACGACCTGATGACAGAAAGCTATAACTCCTCTCGAATCCTGTCCCCTGGCCTTTCCGCAACATTGTCTCCCAAACTCAGCTCATCAAGATTCACCCAGCCTGAAAGCCCGCCGACCCTTGAAAGCAAACTTTCGCCAGAGATGACCCCGCTGAGTCCGACATCAACGACCTCGATTCCTCACTACGAGCATCAATTCACACTCACTCCGGAGGATTTGCAACCTACATATGTCCCGAAGGTGGAGCCCGAGTCACCAGTGGTTGAGACGGGCGAAGAGACGAGGGAGGAAGATCCGGACACAGAAGAATTGGAAGAGACTTCTCTTGGCTGTCAGCACTACCAAAGAAATGTCAAACTCGAGTGCTTCACTTGTAAAAAGTGGTACACCTGCCGGTTTTGCCATGATGAAGTTGAGGACCACCATCTCATCCGCCGAGACACCGAGAACATGCTATGCATGCTATGTGGTCATGCCCAGCCCGCGGCCCATGACTGCAAAAATTGTGGAGAGCAGAGTGCTCAGTATTACTGTGAAATTTGCAAACTTTGGGACAATGACGGAAATAAGAGCATTTATCATTGCAATGACTGTGGTATTTGTCGGATTGGCCAGGGGCTTGGCAAAGACTTCTTCCACTGCAAGGTATAGTCCTAATTCCCGGAAAAACGGTTGATACGATGCTGACATTTTAAGACATGTTCTGTATGCTTGCCTATCTCTATCGAGGATACCCATCGCTGTATCGAAAGATCCACCCAGTGCGACTGCCCCATTTGTGGCGATTACATGTTCGATTCGCCAGAGACCGTGGTTGTGATGCGATGTGGCCATAGTCTTCACAGCAAATGTCTGTCGGAATATGCGAAGACCTCGTTCCGTTGTCCTATCTGCAGCAAGACCATCACCAACATGGAATCGACCTTTAGAAATCTCGATCGCACGATTGAAAGTCAACCCATGCCTGAAGAGTTCAAAGACACAAAGGGCCTGATCTATTGCAACGACTGTGGTGCCAGATCAGCAGTTAAATACCACTGGTTGGGGTTGAAGTGTGATTTGTGAGTATCTACAACAACCGTCACAAGTGAAGAAGCTAACATGTGTAGATGTGAATCTTACAATACAGCTCAATTGAGAGTTTTGCAAGGTGACGCATCTGAAGCTCTTGAAGAGGAAAGCGTCAGAGAGTTCTCATCTCGGCCACGGTCCTCGTCCTTGAATGTGACTGGGGATGCAACGGCATCCTTGGCATCCTTGCATCTCAGTGCTAGTCAAGCGACTCAATCTCGACTCAGCGTCCCAGCGGCTGCCGGGTCCGATCGACAATTTGTGTCCTACAACATGACTCATGGGCGCGCCGTCTCACCCGTGGTCAGCAACTACTTCGGTCTGCCGAATGAACGCGAGTCAGATAGACCGTCCTTTATGCCCTTTTTCGGGGGAATATCTCAAGATAACAAAGGGGGTGATTATGGTGCATTGAACTTCTTAAGCAAGAAGCTCCGAGATCGCTATGGATTCCTTGCAGGTGAGACGGCACTCACCGAAGGGACATCGGAGGCTGAAGAGGAAGATGACGAAGTGGGATCCGAGAATTCCTCTGAATCGGACGGGGAAGACGGCGAGGAGGAGGAGGAAGACGAAGGAGCTGAGCACATCAACATTTTTGGCCACCGATGATCCTGCTATCATATCAGTCCCAGCGCGAAGATAATCCGCGCATATGGTTGATCTTCTTGCTACCTTTGAAGCCGTTGGCCTATTGGTACACATTCCGCAGACGTTCGTTTTTGCGCATCTGGTTCGGGTCAGGACCGTTGAGCTGCGAGGCCAGAACTTTTATACAAGTAAAAAGCATTATAACTTGAAGCGCAACGCGGACCTTGCCCGATGACTAAGCCGTCACCAGTCAGGCTCACGACACCAGACTTAACTCTTCAGCATATGGGCTATTGCATAAACGAATGCAACCGCACCAAACAACACAGCATTGACCGGGAGAACATTGTGCATTTCGGCGGGCATTGGATTTTTGGATACTTCTTGATTGCATTCCCATCCTGGATGGCTCGGCTTGGAATCCCAATAGAAGCCTGCTTTCGCCGGTACAGCATTCGCTTATCTCAAAACTAAACTCTGCATTAGCATCACGATCGAAATGAACTGCATTTGAAACATTTAACATAAGTCCGAATAAGGATGCTCTGAAAGATACATAATTCAGGATAAATGGTAGATCAGACTATCGATCTTTCAGGACCGGGAGAACCCTGTCTAGGCGCATCTTCCACGTGGGCAGTTGGTGTCTTCTCCCCCTCGTTGTTAACGGCCATCACCTCTCGTTTCTCAGAGCCGCCCTCACACTCGCCCGCCTCAACATAATCTAAGCCGCCGAAGATTTTCTCCATTCGCTCCAATGAGACGCCCTTTGTTTCGGGGAGAATGAAGTAGACAGAGATCTAAATCATTTAGCTTAACACAGAGCACGCATGGAGGCATAATGATTCCAACTCACCCCGGCCATAACATTCAGTCCAAACAGTAACCAATAGCTGTGGCCTCCAACTTTGTCGTTGAACAAGGGCCAAGATTGGGTGAGCAGGATGAGCCAGGAAGTTTGACCAAGCATTGATAAACCAAAGCCCTTGAAAGATGAGACATCAGCAAGTATTTCCTATTGCCCGTGATAAGCTCCAACTCACCTTGTCTCGAACGTGCTGAGGGAATATTTCCGAGACGACCGCGGCCGTGATGGGACCGTTAGACCAGCAATAGGTCAGTCCAACGATGAAGAGCATAGCAACCTCAACGACAGCAGCAGCCTTGTTTCCATTGGAAGGATAGGCCGTAGTGAGACAGGACATGATCAATAGTGCCAGTGACTGAATAGCGAATCCAGCTAGTAATAGGCCCCGTCGACCAAATCTCTCTACGGTAAAGGTATTTACCAGCACAATAAGCAACTGGAGAACAGACTGAATGCCGTTGATCGACAGTGCTTGGGAGCCAGCGTCCCACCCGAGACTCTTATAGATAAGGGTGGCGTACATTGTAAGCGAAGCAATACCACCGCACTAGAAGACCTAATGTAAGTTTCTTTGGAGGATGGATGTTGGATGACTGAGTATGCCATACCTGCTGAAGACTTGCTGCATAGAATCCATATGCAAGGCGCTTGCGCATACTCTTGTCCTTGAGAAGACCAATATAGCCCGGATCATAACGCCGACGGAACTCATACGACGCAACCAACTCGTGGAACTCTGTACGAATCCGTTCGTCAGTTGGTGCCCCAGACCTAAGTCGGCTCAACACCTTTAGAGCTCGTTCGGGTGTGTCAGGGTACTTCTCCAGCATGAACCGGGGGCTTTCGGGGTACCAAAAGGAGACAGCAATAAATGCCAGGCCTATTGGGATCTGAATTATGTTTGAAACTCGCCAAGCAATATTGTAGGGAGACTTGTGGAAGGACATCCCATAGCCAGCCCAGAAGGCAATGAGAGTGCCTAGCTGATAACCAAACTGAGATACGGTGCCCACGAAACTACCTCTCAGCTTTGTTGGAGCACATTCAGCGACGTACAGATTCGTGGCGATATAGACGCAGCCAAAGCCTAGTCCACTAAGGAAGTTGACCAGTCAGAATCATTGGGGCAGCCCGAGTGCAAGATGAAGATCGAAAGAACTCACGTCAAGAGTCGACCTAGAATCAAGACACCAAAGCTGTTCGGAACAACCTCAACCACACTGTATCAATATTAGCCCTCGCCATCTATGTGTAATGACAACATTCGTACACTCCGACAATCATAATGCAGATCGAGATGCGTAACGCCCAGAGGCGGCCTAGCCAACCAGCCAGGGAGCCTCCCAGCCAAAGCTGAGCCAGTCCTATAGGAGCATTAATGATGGCTCAGACCAGGTTTGAATTATCCATGGATGTCACTCACCAGTCATAGCCCAGGGAATCGTCGCAACCAGGCCAGATCTGTTAGCAGTAATTCCATAGTATGCAATGAATTGATCGTCCGCCAGAATGACCGTCATGATGCCGGCGTCGTATCCATTAAAACAGGTAGAGAACACCATGCCATAGAGCAGCATGGCCGCATAGCTGTACGTTCGGTTCAGTCCCAACCTTTAGTCAAATTAAAGACAAAGGACTTACCGGTCATCCTTAGGAAGGAACTTCTCCACGAGACCCATCTTGCCGCAAAACTTGAAGCAAATCCTAGTCTTGGTCGTTACAAGGCGCACGGGTGCATTGGACACGCGATGTTGCCCACGGGTCTATATATACAGGGCAAACCCGGGGTATCGGGACCCCACATATCAGATGCTGAGAAGTCTGTGGAGTGCATGATTGATGGGGTTTCGGAGCTTAGCCGGTGGTTTTTGCGGGGGGTAAGAAGTTTCAAGTGCTTGACTGCCAACCTTAATCTCCGGCGTAGCTTTTGTCCCCCGCCGGAGCGTCCCCCGCCGGAGTCTTGCCCTCCATCCCGCTCGGAGCTCGTTCCCATCGGAGGCCACCACAGACTCCTACAAGGGCCTGTTTGCCACAGGGTCGCTCGTTCTCCGATCCGGCTTCCGAGGGACTCCCGATGTCCTCGGTACCTATAAGGGACAAGGGTGCTGCGGGTTATAGAAATTGGTACTCTCATCTTGAATCACCATAATTTCAACTCTGGGAATAAACATGGATTATCCACAGGAAAGCTTCATTGTAACGACTTTTGCGCAGGAGTCCTTTTGGGCACGCCGTCGTGAAGTCGTTCGAACCCAGACGCTGCGGCATCAGCTTCAGATGCTGAAAAAGACAGGTCGCTATGATGCATTCAAGCTCCAATGGCATCCATCCTATTCAAATCCTCCCACTGTCTACCCCATTCCAAATCACCAATTTTGGGACTCCGACGTGGCGAAATGGATCGAGGGCGCTTGTTATCTGCTGGCGGACCACTATGACGCTGAGACCGATTTGGCAGTACAGGAACTGGTACAGATGATTCGCGAGGCCCAGCATCCAGATGGATATCTGAATATCCATTATACGGTTGTCGAGCCGGGAAAGCGCTTTACCAACCTGAGAGATATGCATGAACTGTAAAATTTGCGATGAGATTCCCCCCTCCACAGTCACAAAGACTAACAATCAGCACTCTGTTCCAGGTACAATGCGGGTCATCTAATTGAGGCAGCACTCGCTCACCGGATCTACTACAAGAACGATGAGATGATAACGCCAATTCTCAAATACGTTGATCTGCTTGCAGCTACTTTGGGTGATCAAGAAGGCCAGATACCAGGCTACCCTGGTCACCCGGAGATTGAATTGGCTCTGTTACGTCTATACAGAGTGACAGTGAATCCGAAGCATCTAAAGTTGGCCCGATTCTTCATTGAAGAAAGAGGAAATGCCAGTGGCGGGAAAGAGAAAAGACATTACTACGACATCGAAGCAGAAGCTAGAGGCGAAGGCGAGCATGACCTACCTATGTACTATCCTGCTGCAAGAAGTTATTGGTATGACCTAGTCCGTACCTGGACATGATGTTATCCTGACCGTTTGCTTTAGGTATCAACAAGCCCATCTGCCAATCCTCGACCAACAGACTATTGAGGGACATTCAGTTCGAGCCATGTATCTCCTCACAGCAGTCGCAGATCTGGTTCGGATTGAACAGCCCAAGAGTGATTTTGGGGCTAAATATTTACCTGCAATTCAACAATTGTGGTCAAACATGGTGGAGAAGAAGTCGTATGTTACGGGTGGCATTGGAGCCATGAAGAAATGGGAAGGCTTTGGCATCGACTACTTCCTACCCCAGGGTACTGACGAGGGAGGCTGTTATGCGGAGACTTGCGCGGCGATTGGTATGATGATGCTAGCCGAACGCTTGTTACAGGTATTCACCGGGGGTAACCAGAATGAAAGGTTGTTTATGGCTAACGAAAAAGCTACAGGTAGAGCTGAAAAGCCATTATGCAGATATCATGGAGCTTTGCCTATACAATGCAGTTCTGACTGGAATGAGTTTGGATGGGAAAGCATTCACATACGTGAATCAGTTGGCTTCTTCGGATCAAGATCTTTCACAGCGACACGAGTGGTTTGAATGTGCTTGCTGTCCCCCAAACGTCACTCGAACCTTGGGTTTCCTCGGAGGTTACATCTGGAGTCACGAAGTGAAGGAGCATAGTGCTGTGGTAAATGTGCACCTGTACACTTCGGCTACTCTTACCCTTCAGGTCGGCAAATTGAAAGTGGAGATAGCACAGAAAACGAACTGGCCCTGGGAAGGTGATGTGAGATTTGATATACGCTCTGATAGATCACCACTCGATCTTCAGCTGCGGCTGAGGATTCCTGGCTGGGCAAAATTGTGGGAGGTTAGATTCACCAGTGGTTGTTCATATACTTCAGTGCTGACTTTGATTGATCTAGATCACACCCCGTCCTGACCAAGTTGATGTACGAGATGGATATCTCTATCTGAATGCAAAGTGGTTACAACAGAATTCGAGCTTCCGCTTCTCTTGTCCAATGCAGTCCCGACTAGTCCGACCTCATCCTTTGGCCATGCAGCCGGTGGTATATTTGACGCGGGGACCTATCGTGTATTGTGTGGAGGATATCGATCATCCATGGGAGGAAAATCACTTCAAGGTAAGCAATCTGGAGCATGGCTGAGACATAAGCAGGACAAAGCTAACAAGCTAAAATCATGAGTTAGACGACGATATTCAATACTGAGTCTCATTTACGGGAAGAGACTCGGTCTCAACCCGACCTGCACGTGGCCATAGTCGCCGAAAAAGGTGCGGTAGGGGACCTTGACACCTCATTCTGGAACGGTCAAATCACAGCCGAATCCAAAATGGAGATCAATGGGCAGGCGAGGGACTTGAACTTTATCCCCTACTACCTGCGCGCCAATCGAGGAGGTCGAGGTCAGATGAGAGTCGGATTGCGAGTCCTTTAGCTTCGCAGAATACTTTGCGTAGAACACTATCGGAGAATGTATATGATTTAGTGTCAGAAGAGCAAAACGGTGTTTTATAAAGAGATTCATATACATAGAGTTCCAGGCCGACGGGCTGTTCCCCATGCGATATCCCCAACGGTGTGTACCCAAACAAACAAATTATGATTGGTAATAGGATTGGATCTTGATGAGATGGAGGAAAGAAAGATGAAGAGATATTATTGATTGAAGCTATGGATATGTGTGGAAGAAGTGAGAGAAAGTCAGAGGGCAAAGGCGGTGAGTCTTAACAGATCTTGCGTGAGACTAGGGTAGAACACAGCCTCTTTTCACTTCAATATGCCAATGTCCCAGGTGCCTTCCATTTGCAAAGCCGGCCCACAAATCTTTGAGGGCAGTTCCCAAATGCGAGATACAATCTTCTGTATCCTTTCCCACCAACATGGGGGCCGTTGCCCGGATATCAATACAGTGGCAAGCCCCTAGTGGATTATCCGTAGCTTCCCAATGGAAAGAGTAACTTGTCGATATTCCTCCAGCTCGTAGCACCTGTTCACTAAAGCGCTGCGATGGTCGTTTGAAATAGCTGAAAGTAACATACCAGGTCCCGAGAGTCTCCAAGTACGGCCCAATGATTGGGAGTTGCAGCAGGTAGGTGGATTAAATAGCTTGCGATGAAGCTACATCATAGTGCATAGCATCCCCGGATCCGGCCCCCATAACCCCTGAAACTACAGAAGAACCAGACTGAAACCAGTTCTGGCCTACATACCTCAAAAAAAGCAGTGTTGACGATTACTGTTCCCGAAGCAGAAGAAACCATGTGCAACTCGCATCTGATCTTAACCCCGATGCGGATTAGCTAAGCCGCGATGACGCCTTTCTGCTCGCGGCCATCGGATTCCATTTCATCTTAGGATGCTGTCTGTTTTCATTGACGTGCAAGTCCGTTTCCTCTTCGGACTCGTCTGACCTTTCCCTGCTTTTAACATGAATTAACTTCTCTCCTTTTCATATCCTGAAACGAAGCACGGATCCTTCCGTAACCCCGACCCTAGCACCGGGATGTACCTATGTACCTCGTTTCAGGCCTTCATATAGCTTCTGGATCCATCCTGACGCCTTGATCTTCAACGTCTTCATAAAAAGGGCTTTCCTCCCGAGGTTTGTCCCAAGATTCCCTGCGAACTGGCTTCACCGCGTCGTCTAATCTCTTATCAGTCGAGCCCTACCCCACCGAGTTCCTCACCCCCTGCACAGCGTGCTCTCGACTTGACGATGATGCGTCGCAACTCTGACATCGAGATCCAACTCCCAGATGCGGGACCAACCCCCCTTTCCCCTGACTCCGTATCCGAAGCGGACGTGGAAATGTTGTCCGAAGAGCCAGCACCGCCGCTAACTCTCCCACCACACATCGCCGCTCGCTTCTACCATCGTAACAGCAAGGTCCGGCGCTCCTCCGCGGCCTCGTCGCGACGAAGCTCGGTTTCTTCGCTGCACTCACATCACTCGAATGCTTCCTCGAACGGCTCGCCGAGCGCGGACCATATTGCCCAGCACCTCCGTCGTACTTCCATACTTGAAAGCCGCAAAGCGAGGCTTGCCGACCGCGCACTGCACGCCGAAAAGGTGAGGTTGCGCGCTAATCTCGCAAAGGCGGCCACCAGAAACCTTCAAATCGAGGAGAGAGCTCTAGCCGCTCAGCAAGCTCGCGAACGTCTTCTGGCGGACATCACCGCCAAGTGCGAAGATCAGGTCAAACGGGCCAAGAAGAAGGCCGAAGATCAGCGAGAGAAGTTAGCTACAGATCACGCCCGTCTGCGGCTGGAAATGGCAGAGAAGTTTGCAGAAGCTGAGAAACGGCGGACGCTCTACCAGCAGACCCATCGGCGTCAGCGTACCAGCAGCCTTCCGGTTGCCGAAGAAAAAAAAATGGCGCGAGCGGTCACAAAATCATTGACTCGAGATGGAGCGGCTCGAAAGATCCAGCGCGTCTGGAGAACCCATCATGCAAAGGGCATGATGCAGGAGTTCCGGGCACTCAACCTGTCGGTTGACCGAGTTCGGGAGATGTCATTTGAGGAAGTCGGGGCTCTCCTTTCCAATCGGAAGGCTCTCGATACCATGACAAAGGTTCTCCGGCTTTGCGGGCTGCAGGACATGGAGGGCGGGGCGTTGGGTGAACGTGGAGCGGTGCGCACATTCCTCAGCAGCTATCTGATTGTCACCCATCCAGCTGAGGTCTTGAGCGGTGATGGCGAGCAGGAGCAGGATTTGATTGGCAAGGCACGCGAACTGCTGGTTGCATTCGAGCAAGTCGCTGCGCTACTTTCTTCGGGCTGTTGCTCGCCAACCGTGATCACTGCAGATCTCCAAATCCTCTGTGAATCTCACAATGTGTTCTTTTCAGCATTCCATGCTTGGAAGTCTCATGACTCGACTGTTTTAATAGAGATTATGCTTGCGCAGTTTGTTGAGTTGGAACTTATCTGGCAGACTGTCAAGGGCAATACAGCCGGTGGTGTCGCGGAGGATTACCGACAGGGTATACGTCAGAACCAAATCCTACTTCTCGCCAGACTCAAGCGACTGGCAGGCTCTGATCGCGCCATGCAGATGATCCGAGACTCACTAAAGAAGGCCAAGAAAGAAAAGAAGCGTTCCACTTCTAAGCAGGCCATTCCCCGTTCCGCCGAGGTGGCAGCCTCGTCGGGGAGTGTTTTGACGGAGAGCGTTACTTCCCCCATCAGCGAGTCCTTCAACAACGTTGACGCTGCCGTTCTCCAGGAACTGGACAAACAACGAGCTTCTCCGCATGAGCGGTTCACCAAGATCCTCACGGCTCTCCCTGAGAACCGAGTTTTGGTACATGAGCTTCTTCTCAACAAAGAATATAAGATCGAAGAAGAATCATACACAGATCCTCGAAGACAGATCATGGATCACATGTGTGATCAGATGCGGCGAGATGTCGAGGCTGGACAAGGCACGGGTTGGACTGTTGCTATGGCCACCGTGATCCAAGATCGTCTTCTGCGCTCGCTGCAACCTGGAACTTCCCTATACGTGCTTATCAGCGAGGTCCTTGACCCGAAGCTGGTTGAGAACCAATGTAAAGCTGGGTCATTCTCCTATCAGAATTTCTTCGACTTTATGAACACCATTTTGCCTCGCCTATGTGCTCCATACCGTGATCCGGTAGTTAAGGCCTTTGCCGAAGACACCTCGGGCGATGCTATCGATCGTCTGGCGAGGCTGATGAGTATAATCGATCTGCTTTCGCTGGATCACACGAACTTCATGATACAGATTGCAGCCCCGCAGTTGATTCAAGAGGCACCCGGGTATGAACAGCGGACATTTGATCAGGGTGTTTCTGATGGGACAATTGGGTTGGGCAAGACCCGACGATTCTGGCGAACTCATCGGAAGATCATCGTTGATGAGATGAAGAAGCGAGACCCGGAGAATATCCATGGGGAGCCTCGCCCGCCTGCTACACGAGTGTATGTGCACGGGCTCGCAGATCTAGTGCTCAGTAACGCTACCGTCTCTGAGAATTTGATTCCGGAGACACTGGCCTTGGATAACTCGCGACTGGAGCGCCTGCATGCCAAAGCATTTCGCATTGTGGCAACCGCATCTATTTTGCTGACAGCCAAGAACCTTTTGAAGCGAGACGCCCGGTCACAGTGGAAGCAAGAAGCGGATCGTATCCTTTCACTGGACTTCAATGAGATCAGCGCGGAACGTGTGCAATCTATCCTTCAGTCAACGCACCCCATGCCGCCAAACGCCAGCGCACAGCTCGCGGCTACCATCAGACGAGTGCTCGCTCCAGTCGCAACTGCAAGTGCTGTGGCTGTACCTGGAGCTTCGGTGCAGGTCACATCAGAGAGAGCGGAAGCTGCCCCGGAGTCCACAGGTAGTGGTCCATCCGCACCCAGCTTCTCCGACCCGGTTGCAAAGCTGATCCTCTCACGCCTGCGGAGTCACGTCCTGTCTCGTCTCAGCGCGTCAAGTGCTTCAGAGAGAGTGCGCGCGACAACCACTGCGAGCCAGAGCCTGGCAGGAGCAGGCATGCCCGAGTTTGTCAATGAGGTCGGACAGTTCGTGGACGAATTAGAGAAGATTAGAGAGATAGATTGGCTCTGTCATGGAGCAGTTCATGAGCGTCTTTATGAAGAAGGCGCTTCCTCACAGTAACGGCGTTTCTATGGGGCATATAGTATACATACCATGGTGGTCATAATGATTGTGGATTGGGCTTTTGTGTTTTGGCGCCGGATGTTCGACTCCGGAATTTGGTTAAGGCAGACTGGCAGGATAGGACTTCATTATTTGTATATGAGACGAGGAATAATCATAGCCGCGAGGCAATGTGCTTTATTTGACTTATTAACATTGGCATCGGCATTGACATACACTTTGATATTGATAATCACTATCTAATCGCTGGTAACCCCACATTCGCTCCCAAAATTTCCCCTCCATCGCTAACTTCCAACATTCAAACCCCTCACAATGGCTGGACCACACATTTCCCTGATATCCGACCTCACACCTCCCTCTCTAGAGCGTACATGGCTCACGGCGCCCCACCCGACCCTCCCAATTGTCGCGACATGTAGCTCCGACAAGACCGTGCGGGTGTACTCGCTCACCAACTTCAAGCTCCTATCAACCATCACCGGTGGACACAAGCGCAGCGTGCGAACATGCGCCTGGAAACCCCACGTGCAGGGCGAAAGCGTACTCGCCACCGGCAGCTTCGACGCCACGGTTGGGATCTGGCGACGATGGGACAGCTACGGGAATAACGAAGCTATCAATGGCCCTGAACAAGACATGAGCGGATCAAACGCCGAGGAAGATGAGGAGTGGCGATTTGCTGTTCTCCTAGATGGACACGACAGTGAAGTCAAGTCTGTTTCGTGGTCGCCGTCAGGAATGTTGCTTGCCACGTGTGCGCGCGACAAGTCGATCTGGATCTGGGAGGATCTGGACGACGGGGACAACAATTTCGAGACTGTAGCTGTGATGCAAGAGCATGGTGGTGATGTGAAGTGCGTTGCGTGGCACCCTGTTGAGGAGTGTCTTGCGAGCGGCGGATACGACGATACGATCCGGCTGTGGCGGGAGGATTTGGATGACTGGGGCCAAGTGGCGTGTATCAAGAAGCACGAGGGGACAGTCTGGTTCCTTGACTGGGAAGGACCGGAGACCATGCCGTCGTCAGAGTCGAGCGATCTACAGAGTCAATGGCGAGAGCAGCAAGCTCTTTCAGGGCCGCGACTGATTTCTTGCTCGGATGACCGTACTGTTCGAGTCTGGCGCCGTCTGCCTAAAGAGACCTCGCAGCCGGGCATGAGCTCGTCGACAGCTACCGGCATTCCGAGTATCATCCGGCCCTCGGGAACTGATGAGACGTGGGAGGAAGACGCGGTGTTGCCCCATGCACATGAACTGGCTATCTATGCTGTTGCGTGGAGCCGCAAGACTGGGCTCATCGCATCTGTCGGCGCCGATGGACGCATTGTGGTCTATGAAGAACGACTTGTGGCGCCGCCCACCGATTCAGACACTATGGAGACCGAGCCTTCAACGAAGCCTTCATTACAGACGGAATGGGCAATTCTTGCCGTCTTTGATGGAGCACATGGTATCTACGAGATGAACCATGTGGCTTGGGCGAACCGGGCGGATCGTGGATCTGAAAGGGCCGAGGAAGAGATCTTGGTGACAACTGCGGATGATGGTAGCGTCAAGGTATGGACGCTGCAGCGGTAAACCACCTATGCATTGGAGCTACAGGCATGGAGGATTTTGTCATATTAAGATTCACATATAGATATGAAAGACTGATATTTGTAAAGCCAAAACGATCTATGGTTCTACATCGTAGGCCCAGCTCACTACGTATCCTCCAAATATTTTATTGAATGTCATTCAAATATATTTAGTCTATCGAAGTCAGTACGCCTAGCTTTGTACAGATGCACATTCGGGGAATCAGGAAAAATATAGAAACCGATACACCGCACCCAACGCATGCTGCTCATATCAAGCTCGATGGTTCCCATTCAACGGGCGGGAACCTTCATCATCATCACTGGCATCACCAACTGCATAATGCTCACGGTCCATACCGGGTGAATGGAGATCATCTAGCTCGGACTCATCAAAGTCGCCGGCCTCAACGTCGTTGGCCGAGCGCTTGTTGTGGAATCGGTCGAGACCTGAGCCGCCCATGCCGTTCATTTCGTTTCCATGCACACCGCGGTAGCCCTTGTGGGGACGGCGACTGCGCCAGATGAAGAAGCCCCAGACGAGAACACCGATGATGACCACGACGAGGATGGCTTCACCAGACTTGGTGTAGGCGTGCATCTCAGTCTCCTTCATCTTCTGCTCCTGCTCCTGCTCTCCGGCGGTGCTGTTGGGGTAACCGCCAACAGAAGTCTGGGGCAGCTTCTCGCCATCGATGCGTGAATCGGCGGGACGACCTCCGATGCTGGCGATGTCGACATTCATGAAACGGTCAAGCATATCGCGGGTCTGGCGGGGTTGATCGAAGGGAACCATGTGGCTGGAGTTGTAGAAGAGAACATAGGTCAAGTTGCGGGCGTATTGATAGATACCGGCCGGCTCGTCCTCGAATGTCCAATCGTGGCGGGGAGCCCAGACACCGGGAGAAGTCTCGAAGCCGGTTCCACCCTTCCACTTCATGTTGTGGATCATAGTCTCTGTTCCAAGGTGGTTGCAGATCCAGTCCTTCGCACCGCTGTACAGGAGGACATTGATCCCGGACTCGAGGAGGCCAGGAAGGAGCTGGACGGATGGCAGGGAGTTCTGAGCCCTGAAAGCGCCGCTAACGAGACCGGAGCATTCTTCCCAGCCAGACATCTTTGCAGGGTTAATGTTTAGAGCCTTTACCACGTCGTCTCGACGGAGATAAGGCCTCATGTACTCGAGGTCCGGAGGCCAGTTCATGCCACACGCAGGGCTGCTGTCCTTCAGACGAACGTCGTACATGTTGTAGCACATACCATCCTCAGTGGTAAGCGTCAGGGCTTGCTGGAAGACGTTCTCACATTCTCGTACATTAATCTTATTCTTGGAGCCAGCGGTTTCCAATTTCGACAGACAGACGGAGTTCAAGGCCTCAAGATTGCGGTAAGTTTGGGTGTCTACTTTGATCAGACCCTCCCTTTGAGCGAACTCGAAGTTGGCGGGGTATTGGTCGGCTGGCGAAATCCAACCATTGCCGATTAGCAGGCCCTTGAGCGGCCATTTGGACTTTCCATTCGCTACAGCGGCCTTGTTGCGCTCCTGGATGGCCTTTGCGATATAGGGGATATGCTGGCCAGCGTATGATTCACCTGCAATGTAGATCTGTAATATGTCAGAAACCAAGTTCTCCCGAGATTGTCTCGGCGCATCAGGTCACATACGTCGTCTCTCTCATACTCGGGGAACATGTCAAAGAACTTGTCCAAGAAGATCATAAAATGGGTCGACATTTCATCCAACTCGTGCAGGTAGCTATCGGTGTTGGCATAACTGAATCCAGTGCCGACAGGCTGATCAACAAAGAGCAAGTTGGCGAACTCATCCCAAGAACCCTTGTTGTATTCCAATGTCTCTTCGTTCTTGAGTCGGTAGGGGCCAACCTCCATCAGCGCGCCATCCATAGAGCTGCATCCGGGCCCACCATTCAACCAAATAACAGTTCTCTGTCGGTTCGCAATATGCTGGTTCTGGAAGTGCCAGAAGAAGAGGTTGGCGTTGCTCGCGGGGTCTACTTCGATGTGTCTGCACAGATTATCCCGATTAGTCGCCGGTCGCGTGATGGCAAGCGCATCGACTTACCCAGCGTGCATCTTCAAGAGAGGACCATCAGGAACTCCAGGCAGGTCGTGCACAAAGTAATCGGCAGCTGAGCCGGCCACGGATAGCGGGCTCAGCACCAGGGAAAGGGACCATGACAGCAAGGACAGGGCGCCCCCCCTCTTCGAGCGAGCGAAAGAGGGCATAAGGATTTATGTAAAGAGATCTGCAATAAAGAGCTCCTAAGATTTCGTAGAAGGCAGTTCGGGAACTGTGTCGAGACGTCCGCGCGGACTGAGCACAGCTTAGGCGATCATCGAAACCAGAGACGGAGTAGAAAGGAGTTTGCACGCGGGATGGGGGAGTAGGTGGAAGACTGGTATCAAACGAGTGCCGTGCACTCTTGAAGGAACAGAAAATAAAGGAATGCGACGTCGCTCGGTCGCCGAGTTGTAGGTCAAAGAAGCGGAACGGGCGGAGTCTCGATTCCAGGAGATGCTGGCGTGGCCTTGGCGCGTCATCGCTGTGTACGGTCTGATCGGCGTATTACGTGTAAGTTACAAGATTACAAGGCACAGGCGTATGATAATGACATACGAATACCTAACCAAAACGATAGATCCCGGGCTCGAATGCCCCGTTGCCTGATTCAGCAGTCTATAGATGCGCCACTATTCACGGCCTTTTTGGGTTCAGGAGGTCAATCTCAGGGTTTGTTCGTCTCTGAATTGTTCACATTTATTTTCATACTCATTTCATACATGTTTGAGGCCCCCTAGAATTGAAACCGACCGAGTTCCGTCCTGAAACCAACGTTCGGAGGATATTATTCCTGAAAGTGGCTTTTTTTTGGGTCCCAATTAGAAAAGATCACCGACGGCCTTGTCGGCGTCGTTCTTAATCAGATCCACCATCCCCTGAAGACTGGTTAGCGCTAACCCTAAAGGCCATGAGGAGTCCCGAACCTTGGGCATGATCGGCTCGCCTTGGGCGTCCTTCACGTAGCGGAAGGGCATTTCAGTCCGCTCGTGCTCGTTAATCAGAATTTCGGGGTAGTCAACATAGTCAATCTTCTCGAGGGGAACTGCGCAACGTTAGGACTCAAACGCGATATAGCTAGTGAGACCTTACTCTTCTCGTGCACGACCATGCGAGTGACTCGCACAGCGGTGTCGGTGGTCATCTGCTTGGGGCCCAATCGGCGGCCAGTGTAGCCCTTTTTCCTCAATTCAGAGGTGCGATCTACTTCCAATTAGTAATTGACCAGGCCAAGTCTATTCATTGTAGACATACCGCGAGGCGGATCATCGCCTAGATGCCAAGTTAGCTCAAATTCAAGCCGTGGAGAGAAGGGATCCTACCCAGGATGCCGCCGAAGAGAAAAACGTCAAAGGTGTCGCCATCCTCTGGGCTCAATTCCACCTGAGCAGAAGGATCCAACAGGCAGACCTTGTCTTTGGGGTAGATCTCCTCGACACTGCGCTGCTCGACCTCGAAGCCCTCGGTGGCGACCAGTTCGGCAGGCAGATTTCCGCTTAGTTCGGCGGGCACCGAACTCAGCAGAAATCGGGCGCCAAGGGCATGAGATTCGCGAGCAATACAGGCATACTCGAGCGTCGACCACTGACCCAATTCGGGGTCCAAGTGCTCGACCACAAAGGCCCTCTGGTCGGTCATGGCGGGGTTGCAAAAAATGAGGCGGGTGGACGACGCAATGTGAAGTTAATTGTGGAATGTGCGGATGCGGCGACCTTCAACTTCGGTGCCCTTTCCCCGGCTTTTTTCCATCTACCTTAATTTTCTCATTCGATTGATTTGCATTACTGCTTCTGAACACGTTCTGAATTCTACTTTGACGTTCAGAATCATCTCGTCCCCAACATCGTCATTGGCCCCTTGATGACGTACAAGTTCTTTCCCTTCAGCCACTCGTTTCGTAGATTCGGCTCAGTAACTAGCAACACACAGCAACAGCAACAGCAACACCGTCACGTATTCACATAGTCACTTAGCCAATATGAAGAAGAAATAGACCGATCCGTATAACTGAAAGGGCAGATCCGATGTGGCAGGTCTGCAGCCGGGCCCCGCGCCTTATCGATAGAACCCCGTAACTCTCTCTTTCTCGCTCTGTTCCCATTTCTACAGCTCCACTGCATAGTCATCGTGGGACTCTTTCAACTGTCACACCTGACCTTCTTCTTCCCTTCTACACTTCTTCCCTCCAACAACTACCACCTAGCAATATGAACCCCCACCAGCAGAACAAGGTGGACATCAACGTGAGTGGTGGCCTCAGCACCTCTTGTGCTTCACAATGTCTCTAACTTGCTCAGGCCATGACCCCGGAGGAGCAGAAACTCTTCCGTCTCTACGGCAAGATGCCCAACAAGAAAGACCTGCTCCAGAACAAGCTCAAGGTAAATCAAAATCCCCTGGTCTCCAGTTCCAACCCCTCCTCTTTGGGACCCTTTGGACTAACTACTTCCCCCCGCCACAGGAGCGGAAATACTTCGATTCAGGTGACTACGCCCTCAGCAAAGCCGGCAAAGCCTCAGACGTTGGCGTCACCAGTATCGGGTCGCGACACCCGGTGCCCGAGAACATCCCCCACCTCACCGCGACCTCACCCGGAGCCAACAACGGATCCGGCAATGGCGGCGTGAACGCACAGGGCCAACATATCCCCGGCAGCATCAGTGGACACCCGGGTTCTATTGGATTCCAGAGTCGCAGCCCCGCCAAGGAAGGCAGCTTCCTGCACCGCGGCACCAGCATGAGCGAGGGCTCCGTCGGGCCCGACGACGACAAGGAAGCCAAGGAGCTTAGTGTCAGCCCCCCTGCTGCCCGAGAGGGTGTGCCCATCCGTCGTTGAACGACACCAGAATTCCACATTTGCATTTACTTTTCCGGGTTTGGGAGTGATATTGTTCTTTTGGTTCAAAAGCCTGGCGCTATGGGAATGAATCTTTCCGATGAGGTGCACTGCGGGACAGGGCAAGTGGGAAAGATACAGAACAGGCGGAAACGGGAGGGCAGGCTTTCACGTTAGAAAAAACGAAAAGCACAAAAAAGGAGCGTTGCAATGGACTTGATTAGACTCGAGCCACTGCCATTCTCAGTTTTTGACCGCTGAGGCATCCGGCACGAATCGGATCCCTCCCCTCCCATTCTTCGGCTTGTTCATATTTTACGAGTCCATGCGATCTTCGCCATCTGTGTTACCGTTTGACGCTCACAGCAATGTCTTTTGCATTTTACGCTGTATCCATTTTGTGTTTATGAATAGTTCTACGCAGTATGCTTGATCTATCCCGTTTGTTCATAAGGAAATCCATTTTGAATTTTATGAGATTCCCGAAATCGCCTAAATAGTAATTTTATCTAGTCTATGTCCCCCCAAGATGGAGCTAGGGCGAGGGGTTAGACGTAGCAAGTGTATCTATGTACAAGGATGGCAAAACCGGGCTATCGGTCCTTTACTCGGGATGACGGAAGCAAGGGTTGTATTGAAAGCCAAAGGCAGACGAGATGGAGGGTATAAGTGCCAGATAATATCGAGAAAGGACAAGGCAGTAAAGGTGGCAAGGATAGACGCTCATATCATGGGGGAGGTCATCAAGATGAGGGAGACATGGGTAGTTTTGTCTCCGAAATGAAGCAGGGATGACTTGGGTGCTGTATCCCTTGAGAAAGGACCTGTGCTCCGGGTACATGAGAAATGATGAGGTTATACATGAAGGGGAAGAGCCAGGTTTCACAGAGACCGTTGCCAAAAAAGAGGCCCAACGGTTCGCCGTGTATGGTGTTGGACAAGAAAAGGCAGGGTAAAGGCAAGGGCCATGTGCCGCGAAGAAAGCTATCTCAATTTCGAACGAGACTAGAGGCACATGGCATCAGCGAGCCCCAAAGCTTGTCCTTGAAGATCAGCGCGACCTGTCTGCTAGATTGTGTGCTTTGCCTTGGTAAAGACAATGCACGTCATCATGGCATTTTCCAGCCGCTGCTGCTATCGGGTTCTCTGGAATCGAAGATTGAAGATTCCGATCCATGGGGAGAGCGATGATTCGGGGGAGGACCAGACACAAGCCGGTCTCGCTCTGTATCTATGATACTAGCTCAGTCGGTCTTCCAGTGACCGGCCAGACCACTGTCAAGGTCATCATGCTCCCCAAGCCAAAGCTCGACCGCGTAGAGAGATGTAGTGCAGGCAAGGTTGATCCACCTCCACAAGTTGCCTCCGCCGGCACCTTGGGTGCTCCACCACTCGCCGCTGCCCCCCATGGCTTGGGAGGTCGATGAGAAGTGCTGCATCAAAAGACTGGTGTAGACCGCAACAAGAATGGTAGGTGCAAAGTAGCTCAGGAAGCCCAAAACCTGACCGGCTGCGTCTGAGTCATCGAGAGAGGCTTCTTGGGAGAGAGCGCGGGCCCCAGATTCGCGCACAGCAGGAATGATCCTTGTCGAGGCATATAATACTAGTAGGCGGTAGGCGAGCGAGATGAGAACTGATGGGGTCACTGCACTGAAAACAGCGGTGATCACGTTGAAAACCGCGTGGATGATCGAAGGCAGCAGAGATAACGCGTGCATAAGCGTGGTGTACGATGCCATGATGATCGGTGGGAGCGGAGGGAAGTCGCCAGCCTGCGAAGGCGATGGAACATGCTCCACAGGGTGTGAGGGCTGGTAATCCGTGAAGATCTGATAGATGCAGAGAACGATGTACGCAAATAACAGAGAGCTCTCTACCGGGTTTCCACGCCCACTACCAATGCCCCAGGCACACAGGATAACTGCGCATGTAATAGAGACACCGATCAAAGCGGCATCCACGTTGGAGATCTCGGGGAACTGGAGAACGCGCCAAAGGAAGTAGACCGAGCTCGAGATGACGGTAGCGGAAAGGACCAGGAGGCCGATCTAACCACAGAATTAGTTCGCGTCGTTACTCGCAAAGAGTTAACAGAGGTCACTTACCATCCAGCTGTCGCTTCGTCCACCACGGTTCACGAGCCAGCGAGTGATTTGCCCAGCAGCCTGGATTACCAGTAAACTGCAGAAGCCCTCCGCCAGTTGGAAGACGGGAGTTGACCACCGCAAAAGCCGATCCCAGTTGCCCAGAGTCACACTTTCGACCAGACCATCGCGACCGAAGAGCCACTCCTGAACAGAGCTATCTTGAGCCCGTTTCCCACCGAAGGTGCGCTCCACCCATCCGCCGTTACTCCCCGCATCCTCCGAGAAGCGGTTCAAGGACCAGATCAACAGGATCGGAATCAGGATCCATTGCGTGGATCGGATGACGGTGACGAGGGACGAACGGAACCAAGAGCGCTCGGGAGTTGTAAGCCGCAGTAGAGAGAAGAGGAAGTAGAAAGTGGCCAGGGATAGCGAAAAGGCCAGACCACACGTTCTGCCGCCGACATCGAACGCGAGAGGAATGGACGATACCGTCACGGCGAGGAAGACGGCCGACGAGAAGACTCGAAAGAGCCACATGGAGAGGACGCGCGGGGGCGCAGCGGAATCGCGAGAAGGTGATGAGGCGAAGGGGGAAGTGCACACGACTATTTTTCTTTTTCTCGACCTGAGACCTTATCGCCCTTCACGTGGGCCCGAGGGGTCAAGGAGCGAAATGCGTGTAACAGTGAAGATGAAGTTCTCGAGAAGGTAGAGAGTAGAGGAGCCACGATGTACGATGTACAACTTCGGGTAGCTTCACTTCTCCAAGGTACGTTAGCTCCGAAGGTATCGTGGAAGCTTCTGCATCGCAGGTGAGAAATGAAAATCTACAAGTACTAGGGGTCAGACTGGCGGTCAGAGCACACGGCACATCTGGGGTCGTCAGATCTAGACTATACTATGTATGTTTCATTCTACTAAGGACGTGAAGCACACGACCATTATCTCAGGTTGAGTCGATAACGACATCAGGCAGGAACTCGGGAACATGATCCACGGGGAGACCTGATAGATAAAAGGATCAAGTACCGGTACCTCACCCCTCTATGTCCAGCAGTATACAACGAAGTATCGGTACTTGCCCACATTGTTGTGCACGTTTTCCGCAAACAGTGAGCTAAGCTCCAGTCAGGTGACAGAATGTGCCCTGAGATATAGCCCTGATTTCCCGATACAGACAGGCAGATAAGCCAGCAGCCAGCCAGAGCCTGGCAAATCATAAGCTTGCGCAGTTCTAGATCTTCTTGTTATATGCTTCGTATTCATCGCTGGTTAACCATGGCCGAAACTGCTGCTAAGAAGCTCAAGACCTCGTGCCCCTTGATTGGGACTCACAGGTGAGCACTATCTTCTCCATTCTGTGCAACTTCAAACTAACTTATGGTCCAGTGGTCACTTTCACGCCGACGAAGCCCTGGCGGTTTACATGCTCCGCCTGCTTCCCACCTATGCCGCCTCTCCTCTTGTGCGAACCCGCGACCCGGCCCAGCTAGAGACTTGCCACACTGTCGTTGACGTTGGTGGTGTGTATGACGCCGCCATCAACCGCTATGATCACCACCAGCGTACCTTCGACACCACCTTCCCCAACCACAACACCAAGCTCTCCTCTGCTGGTCTGGTTTACATGCACTTTGGCCGCGCTATCATCGCCCAGCACATGTCTTTGCCTGAAAACCACGCCGATGTCGACCTTATCTACGAGAAGCTTTACACAGACTTTGTCGAGGCCGTCGATGCTAATGACAACGGTATCTCCGTCTACGACCCCGCCGCGTTGACTGCTGCCAACTTGGAGAAGCGCTTCAGAAACGGCGGCGTCACTCTCGCCTCCATTGTCAATGACATGAACAACCCTGACCCTTTCAGCGCTCCCGGTGAGGCCCAGGACGAGGATAGCTTGTTCAGCCGTGCCAGCACACTCATCGGCAATGTCTTCGCTCGCAAGCTTCACCACGCCTGCACCTCGTGGCTCCCGGCCCGCACTACCGTCGGTGCTGCGTACCAGTCGCGCAACGAAGTGCACTCTTCCGGCCGCATTCTTGTGCTGCCCCAGGGCGGTGTCCCCTGGAAGGAGCACCTTTACAACTTCGAGAAGGAAGCTTCCAACGGCCAGGAGGTTGATCCTGCCGCTGAGGTGTACTACGTTCTCTACCCCGAGAGTGCCGCCGAGGACTCCAAGTGGCGCGTACAGTGTGTCTCCGTTTCCGAAAGCAGCTTCACATCTCGCAAGCCCCTCCCTGAGGCCTGGCGCGGTGTCCGTGACCAGGACCTGGATGGTGTGATGGCCACCGAGGCTGAAAAGGCCGGTCAGTCCAAGCTCCCCGAGGGTGCCATCTTTGTGCACGCCAGCGGTTTCATTGGTGGCCACAAGACCCGGGAGGGTGCCATGGCCATGGCTGTGCGCAGCCTTGAGCAATGATTTATGACAGGATTTTAAACCGGATAATTGAAATGAGACAAAAGTTATGTCTGGTTTATGGGTTGAAAGAGCATTTATCGCATTTATCAATGATATCAAATGAAGATTACCCCGATTCTCGATTCAAATCTCTTGACATAATAATTGTAAATTTCAGCTCCTGTAGTTGGCCTCATAATCCCGAATGGAATTAGTGTCCTGCAGTCCACCTCTGTTACCACTGCCATGGTCCTATGGATATAGTGTGGCCAGTAGCGAAACGTTTAGCAAGCCTCTGACATGGCCAGTCAGAGTGGAATGTTGTAAGTACCACCTTCGGCTAAATGACAGCCAGTAACAGTAAGGAGAACATTTGCCAACAACTTTCCACTGTTCGAGCCATTCGGAAACCATTCGATGGATGTCTTTCGAAGGTGAATAACCAACGATGTCGGGGCTGGGATTGCCTTTAAAAAGGTCTCCAAGGCGTATCTTCTTGGACACAGGTACTGAACGGCCTCTTTTGAGGCTGCAAGTGTACACCCGCGTGCAAGAGACCGGTAATTTTCTACCGACCCATTGATTGCGGGTCGCCGAGTTCCGCGCGATAGAAAAGATCTGGAGATATAGTTCGTACTCTGACACATTCGTGGGATCTTTTCAGTGACGAATGTTCAACGAGCTGATGTCTTCAATGCTGCCCGTTCCATCTCCCGGTTTCTGGCCATCTTTGGCACCGGTTGAAGTACCCAAAGGCTCTTCGCTCTCGCCCATGGCTCTCTGGATAAGCTTGGCCTTGACAGCAGCACCCTTCAAGCGCTCATCCACGTCGTTCACGGCGTCTTCAGTATTGCTCATGCTCAGACTAGCCGGATCGACTAGCTCCAGCAGTGTTTCGAGGTTTCTGACCAGGCGCGCACTATGCGACGGAAGACTCGGCATTTCTTTGCAGATTGACGGCTCAAGGGAGAGGGTATCTGTGGTCACCGATTGACCTAATGGCTGTTCCGACGATTCCGACGATTCCGACGACTTGGAATCAGCGAGACGTTGAGCCCAGACTAGAGCTTTTCCATAGAGACGACCCATCTCCACGAACTTTTCAAAGCCCTTCTCCACGGCGAAGACGCTGCCCTCGGTGTACCCCGCCTTGGCACCATCGGTAGCTCCCAGTTCATAACCTTCATTATAGAACTGCTCCTCCAAGTCGAGGAGACTATCAAGCAGATTTGACTCCATGAGGGGAAAGATATGTAAGATGAGTCAAAGAACAAAAGGAATTTTTGATATGCGGGGCGGATAACAGTAATGTCACGAGATGCCCACTTTTCGATTTTCCCGCCGCACCCCTCCATCAGTTACAACTCCCACAACACAATGGCTTCAGATCCGATTTTGCCCAAAAAGGGCGAGCGCAATATCCTCGTTACTAGCGCATTGCCCTACGTGAACAATGTTCCTCACCTGGGTAACGTCGTCGGCTCTGTGCTGAGTGCCGATGTCTTTGCGAGGTATGACTCAACACCCCACATTGTGAGGAATATACTAATGCGCCAACTTTAGATACCACAAGGCTTGCGGACGGCCCACTCTATACATTTGCGGAACGGACGAATATGGCACAGCAACTGAGACCAAGGCGCTGGAGGAGAAGGTGACGCCGGAGGAGCTTTGCGCCAAGTACAACAAGATCCATCAGGAAGTGTACAAGTGGTTCAACATTGGTTTTGACCACTTCGGCCGCACTCCTACCCAGAAGCACACGGAGATCTCTCAGGCCATCTTCAAGCGCCTCTGGGATAACGGTTTCCTCGGTGAGCGCACCGCCGAGCAGCCATTCTGTGAGCAGCACGGCTCCTTCTTGGCCGATCGTTACGTTGAGGGTGAATGCCCCCGATGCCACTACGACGATGCGCGTGGTGATCAGTGTGACAAGTGTGGACACCTCCTCGACCCCTTTGATCTTATCAAGCCCCGCTGCAAGCTCGACGGAGCTACCCCGGTTCGTCGTGAGACCAAGCACATCCACCTATTGTTGGACAAGCTTCAGCCGGAGGTTGAGAAGTGGGCCAACGAGAGTATTGAGAAGGGCCAATGGCCCAAGAACTCCAAAATTATCACTGAGTCTTGGTTGAAGGAGGGATTGAAGGACCGCGGCATCACCCGTGATCTGAAGTGGGGTGTCCCCGTCCCCTTAGATGACTTTGAAAACAAGGTGCTGTACGTGTGGTTCGAGGCTTGCATTGGTTACCCTTCCATTACTGCCAACTACACCGATGAATGGGAACAATGGTGGCGCAACCCCGAGGACGTGAAGCTGTACCAGTTCCTGGGCAAGGACAATGTGCCTTTCCACAGTGTCATTTTCCCGGCTACACAGATTGGTACCCGGGACACCTGGACTATGAACCACCACTTGAGTGCCACGGAATATTTGAACTACGAAGGTGGTAAGTTCAGTAAATCGCGTGGCATTGGTGTGTTCGGCACCAACGCTAAGGAGACCGGCGTGTCTGCCGATGTCTGGAGATACTACCTGCTCAAGAACCGTCCTGAGACTGGAGATACTCAGTTCGAATGGCGCGCATTCGTTGACTCTAACAATAGCGAGCTGCTCGCCAAGCTGGGTAACCTTGTCAACCGTGTCATCAAGCTTGTCACTGCTTCCTATGGCGGTGTCATCCCTGAGTTCTCTGTGCCCGAGGACTTCAAGCCTTACCTGGAGGAAATCACCTCCTTCACCCGCCAGTACATCGAGGAGCTGGAGAGCGTCCACCTCCGTGCCGGTGTCCAGACCGCCATGAGAATCACTGAAGTTGGTAACGGTCTCATCCAGGCCAACCGCCTTGACAACTCTTTGATCGCCAACGATCCCGCCCGCGCTGCCGCTGTCGTCGGTACTGTTCTGAACTTGATCCACCTGCTGTCTGCCGTGTTCTCCCCATACATGCCCGCCACTACCCAGTCGATACTCAGACAGCTTGATGCCCCCGTTCAGTTGATCCCCACTCTGGATGACCTCAAGGACGGCTGGAAGCCTACCTCTCTCAAGGCCGGCCACAAGATCGGCAAGGCCGAGTATCTGTTTACTCGCATCGATCCCAAGAAGGCTGACGAGTGGCGCGAGGTGTTCGGTGGTTCCCAGGCCGAGCGAGCCAATAAGGCCGACGAAGCCGCTAAGGCTGCTGCTAAGAAGGCCGCCGCCAAAGCCAAGAAGTTGGCCAAGAAGGCCACCAAGGCTACCGGCGTTGAGGCTACCGCTAAGGGCGGTGCCGAGAGCCCCAGCGTAAGCGAAGAGGGTGTCGACAAGGTCACCGACGGTGTGGCTCAGGTTACCCTCCCTACCTCCTAAGTGGAATCAACAAGATGAAAAGGGAGAATAGAGGAAGTGGATTTGGCGCACGACATTGCTGTTTATTGGTCATGGGTCACGGCTGGGACGAGTGATGTGGTTTCAGAAAAGGGATACTCAGCGGAATAGCATTTTACCATATCAACATGAATCTACGAGGAAGGGGTTTTCTGGCAAGAGTGGGAGTTGCATAGCATTTGATTGACTTTGCGAGGACCCTATCAACTATGGGCTTCCTACCAAGTTCAGACATCACCCTAAGCGATATAGGACAAGTAGTTTGGAATTGGTATGTTTTTGATGATAGCACTATCTAGAAATAAGATCGAGCTTTGAAGAATCTCATTTGCAATTCTCTTTAAACAGTACACGCCGATATGGAAGAAAGGTTCATTAACATGCTCATAGCGCCAATGGCTCGTCTACCACGAAGCCAAAATAAAATAAAATAGCCAGTTCAATTACCGCTTGCGGGTACCAGGACGGGGTTTTGTCTCATCGGGGCCAACGGGATGCAGCATGACCTTGTTAGGAGTCTGCGGGGTGTTGGCGGAGTAGCCCTTGCTCCAGTCGTAGCTGACCGCGTAGGCGAAGATGTTTCCGCTTTGGTTGAAGGCAGTAGAAGAGATGGGACCGCCGACGGCCGGGTAGCCCTTCAGACGGTGCTTGGCATCCTTGTCCCAGAAGTGGAAAGTGCCGTCACTACCAGCTGTGCTGAAGGTGCCGTGAACAGGGTGGAACGATATGGCGTTGACGGAGTAGATGTTGCAGACGTCCCGGTTTGAAGGCGGAGTTTCACGGTGGCACTTGAAGGAGAAGTTGGCGGACTGGTCCTTCTCTTCGACGTAGTGAATGGCACAGCGGCCCTCAATACTACCAACGGCGTAGCCCGATGCGTCACTAAAGCAGCTGACTACCCGCGTCTGCCACTTGAGAGGGGATTGATCGGCCTTGTAAATTTTGGTTGGGTTGTCGAGGTTGACCACATTGATGTAGCGGTCAGCGGTACCAACGACCAGCAGCTTGTTCTTGACATCCATACTATAGATGCGTTCCTGGCACTCCAACGACGCGATCGGTGTCTGTTGACGCAGATCCCAGTACTTGACGGTCTTGTCCCAGGAGCCGGTGATGAGGAGCGGTTGCCCGCCTACTGACGGGTTGGGAATCATGTGGCAGCTTCGAATCGGGGCATCATGAGCAGCAACCTGGGTAGCGGGGACACCGTTCGCACCCAGATCCAACAGACGAGCAGCTTTGTCGGCACCGGCGCCAACGACCTTGGTTCCGTCCTGATAAAAAAAAAAAAGACAATGATTAGTTTCAAACGTGAAATGAAGGAAAATGAGAAGAAACCCACGGGAGACCAGCAGCAGTTCAAAACGGGAGCCTCATGCTCAAACAATGCCTTGCCTTCACTCTGTCCGTCGCCTTTGATTTCGTAAATGCGGACCTTCTTGTCCCATGATGCGACTGCCAGGTGATCACTAGTGGGCGAGAACCGCATATCCGAGATACTGTCGTCCGGGGGCTGATTGAGCTGCACATCCTTGGAGATGTCGCCAGTAGTATTGGTCGAACCGGCCGAAGCAGTGGTGTTGGCACCGCCGAAGAAAGACATCGCGAAGGGCGCGAGAGTGCGCGAGAGAGAGCTCTGTTTTGGGTATCAAAGAGGGTGGGAGGTGGCGGAAGGCGAGAGTAGAGAGCAAGCCACAGGTCAGGATCACTCGAAGATCCCCACGGATGAGCACGAGGTCGGAGTATGGAGGTTGAGAGGGTGTGGGGGAGAGCTGGGAAAAAGTGACTGCTGCTTGCACTCGCCTCGGATTTGAGATGCGCGATGGCTGCGGCAGAAAAACGACCCTCACCGCCTTGGGGGAACTATACGTAGAACGTGGGTAATGAACTTGTTTTTAGAAACTGCTCAGATCTTGTGATTTACTCATAGTGTACCGACCTATTTTTACATTCATCGAGTTGCTACCTTACAATAGTGAGGCTGTTCGGATCTGCTGGTGCCAAGGCCCTTCGTACTGTGTCCCGCATCGGCAGCAGGTATAAACTATTAGACTACAGTACAAAAAGATACTCCAAATGACATGAGCCAAAGATGGTCTTGTATTCTCAGAAGCCTAGAGCTGCTGTATGTGCTCGAGTAAAGAGTTTTTGATCGCCATCGACAAGAGGATGTCGATTTGGTGACCTTGAAGCGGTAGCAGTGATGCCCAAGGACTATGTCATGCATCTATCTGGTCGGACATCAGACAGAATTCTCATCAAAAAAAAACAGGGTTGCACCCAAAAGCTGGATTCCATATGCCATTTGCTTTTATCAGTGGATGCTTACGTCTTTCTCCAGCTTGGGCAACGACGCATCTCCATCGCCGGTCTAGTTTGATATGTAATTCACACTGTTGACCCATTCTCTTAAGCGAAAGGAAAGAAAAATTGAATGATAGAGAATGCTGCGTCCTAGGCTAGAGCCAGTGCCTTTCGCCCACCGACCTTGGATGCCTTGGAACCACATGGAAAAAGTGAGGCTCTTTTGTAACAGGTTGGAGAGCCTCACAAAACTTATGATACTTTCCCGACAGCTTCTCGAGCCCTACAACAACCATAATACGGCAAATAAATTGCTCTGTGCTCTTTGACATAGCTATTAGTCACTGTAAATATACGAATGAAGAAAGAGAAAAACAGAGGAACGGCCAAGAGGTCGTTCTGCCCCACGCAGAGGATTTTGCCCACCCACTCCCGCTTCGGTTCTACACCCTTTGTTTGTTTCTTTCTTTCTTTCAGGGCCGGCAGCGCCGCAGATTGGTACTCAGATAGCCCAGGGATCCCTCTGAGCTATATAGGGGAGTCGTGGAATGTTGGACCTCCCATAGAATAAAAGCCTGCAACTATGCCTCGTTATCAGTTCAGCGTCTTGGCCCATTCTAACTCCTGGCTATGCGCTTTCCGCTACCTTGCCATCGCCGTCTACCACCTCGCTATTACCACCATCCTGTTATATACACGCCCAGAGAACTTACGACAGTGCTCAAGAACTTTGTTGAGAAACTTCATCCTAATAGTCTGATGTTTGTCCCCTGTAATTGTCGGCTGATATCATAGATCTGAGATGAGCCGTTATACATAGTGACCTTCGACTAATAATAGTGGATTGCAAATGCTAAAGTAGCAAGTCAAGTCTCAAGGAATTCTTGCTACTAAAAAAGTAAGTTTGTCAGGTAGGCTGCTACATAGACCTCACATGAGAGTTTTTCGACCTAGAACCAGGGACCACCAAGACCCAAGGGACAGCGCCTTGAGAAAAGCATGCATACAGAGATCTACACGTACATCGAAGTTTTCCTATGCTTCACCGAGGTTGGGTATATGCCGACCATCTTGTTTCATCTCGAGTTGATATAGAAAGCGCCCAAGCTAATAGCCATCCAGCTCGTATTGATTTCCACGGTAAACAAACTTCCATGTGTGGCTAAGCCTTTCAACAACATACTTAATTAGGAAGATACTGGAGTCCAACCCTTATGTGGGGGTGACTCGGTGCTTCGCCTCCACGGAACTCGAATACGAGAACGAGACCCCCAAAACCCCAAACTCACCCAGTTGACCCGGATATAGTATGATGACCCAACAGCACGTCTGTTTACACCTAGACAGGCTCCTCTAGATCCCCGTGATCCGAGCTGCCGTGATTTCCGACTATAGATAGCCCCATTCATTAAGGTTGTAAGCCGATACCTCTACAATTGGCCCAATAGAGTGATTCTGCACACTTTCTACTTTCAGCAATGAACTGTTTATAGCTTTGTATGCAAGGACAATCTCTTTTGAAATCACTCTTGACAAATAGTTCTGTGGCTATGCTGGTGCTTCCGCTTGTCGAGCTCTTTCATACACGTACATGGGTTGGAGTAAGCATGAGATGACAGCTCACCCGCTTTGTTCTGGTCAACTTATAAGAAGGATGCTCTTTCCTGGTCCTGTCCACTGAAGTAGTTAGTCCTATAGCAGATCGGTACATGAGTATTCGCAATGATCAGGACTTTTTTCTTTGCCTATTTCCTTGTGTGGACTCGGCTCGTTAGTGCTCAGAATGGAGATAGTGGTGAAACAAGCATGACCACAACTGCAACCACCGCCACCGCCGCTGCGACTAAGACTTCTTCATCATCGAGTTCCATTCAAACAGTCAACGTTGGCAAGTCTGGTCTGAAATTTTCTCCGGATTCTCTCACTGTTGCTGCTGGGGACAAAGTGGAGTTCCACTTTTTCCTAGGAGACCACTCAGTGAATCAAGCATCTTTTACCAAACCATGTCATCCGTTGAGTGACAGTAGTTTCTCTAGTGGGTTCGTAACGGGAAGCATTGAAGGATCGGTATGTCTTGCGAGTATTACACGAGATATAACCCGCTGACCTGATAGCCCTCCGTCTTCACCTTGACGGTCAACGACACGAAGCCCATCTGGTTTTATTGTGGCCAGGTCGGACATTGTCAGGCTGGTATGGTCGGTGTCATTAATCCTGGGTGAGTATTCACGTGGCCTCTCTGGAAATTCCACAAGGGACTAACCAGTATTCCCATCAACAGTGATGGCGCGGACACCCTCGCTGCGTTCAATACTGCAGCAGGGAGCACCACGGGTAGCAGTGTACTAGCTAATGTCCAAGGTGGCATACTCGGTAACACTAGTGACCAGTCCACGTCCACCAGTGGATCGTCGGCCTCGAGTCCAAGTACCACTAACTCTGCGGACACATTGACATGCTCGACTGGAGTGAGTGTCGCAGGGATTCTCGCTCTAATCACGGCCGGGTTCTTTATATAGGTCAGGGGTAGAGAGGTATGAGAGGGGCGTGAGTTCATATATGAGTGACGATTCTAAATCTCTCTTTTTGTCGAATATATTGTGTGGCAGCGTCCAAGTCTATTGTTAATTTCACTGTTCTTTAATCAATGGACCTTCCTGCATGACGCATGTCTTGGACTTCCATATGCGGGATGCCGATCGCTTTCCGCGTTATCCGCACTCTTGCGTCCTGGCCGAATCGGCGAGAGCCGAGCTCGCTAGAAATTTGAAGACTGAGTCATCATCGACCGAAGTTTGGAGCATCAAGCTCAATCTGGGGTAGGGTATTTTGGTAAGGTGGTATGCAGTGATAAGTGCACGGACTGTGGGGGAACAGCTCGAAGTTTGTGGAGATCTGGGGGGATCCACTCCGTTTCATTATCAAAGGCGGGTCCTGCGATCCACGTACATCGTGACTCGGAACAAAGAGCATACGTGAAATAGTAGTGGAATCCGAGATATAACAGGGAATGTATCAAGGAAGTGGAATGATGGGATGACATTGTCGGAAGTAAAGTAAAAGGTGAGGTGAGTGGTGGTCTGATGGTCGCGTGTGCCCATGACATCAGGTGATCCTCCCATCAACGCATCGTTTGACGAGCTCATGGAATTGCGTGGTGCACAGCTGAGTCGTGAATTGATACTATCCGGTACACGGTCAATTACATTCATCTACTAGTCCTATAACGTAGCAACGACCGTGTACCACAGCACAAGTGAAGTCATCGCTGAAATAAAGTCCGGGTGGTGGAGCAGAATGCGGGGTGCAGCTCCCAGATTGGTTGCCGAGCCAAACATCTCCTCCCCTGATGTCAGTTGCTGTCATCTGGGGCTGCCGGTGATGCTATTCAGCTGGGATGGAAGGGAAGAGGAGAGTGAAATGGAGGAGTGGTCTGTAGAAGGACAGTATAGATTTCGAGAGTCCCCAACTCTAGCAAAGCGTGTAGTACGAGGCGAGTATCACCGAAGCCTCTCATACGCGGATGACATCCTTGACTTGGGCGGGGGGAAGTGGTCACCTGCTCTCTCCCCTCTCCCTTTTCTTCTTCTCCTCTTTCCATCTTCCTCCATCATTCATCCATCCATCTCATCATGTCTGTTCCACTTACCAAGGTCGACTCTGCTATCGCTGGCTTGCCTATAGACGACAAAGCCCCCGAACCCACTGAGAAGGAGGTTCCCAAGGACCACAAGGGCCACAGACGTGCCTCCTCGACCGCTGCTGAAGGTGTCTGGAACATCAAGGATCTCGGTAGGTACTCTCATCATAGTACTCGTATAGCTCGTACTCACAGCTTTCTCCTTCAGAGGATCAGAAGATTGAAATCACTCTCCCCATTGAAACCCAGAAGACTGGGTGGTATGTTGATCTCCCTCCCTCTCACTGAACCAACCGCTGACTCTCCCCAGGAAACTCAACACCAACCCGTCAAAAGTCGAGGACAAAGATATCCTCAAGCTCTTCCTCACCAACCCGCCGGTCAAGAAAATTGACCTGGACTTCCCCCTGGGCCTTCATGTCACCGCCCGGAACTTGAAAGGCGTCACAATCAAGGACGCATTAGATGCGATCTACAAACAGTTCAAGAAGAAGGCAAGCTCACCTTCTACTCCATGCCTTTGTCACTTACCCTCTCTAACCCAACCTCCCAGGCGGACGACGAATTGGAAAGCCCCTACCTCGCTGGTTTCGAGTGGGACAAAGACGAGTCCTGGACACGTCTGATCGTCCACCAGAAGAAGGAGGGTACCGCACAACAGCCCAGCAGCAAGAAGGCCAAGAAGAAGGCAAAAGAAGAAGCCGCCATGGCATAGATTGGCCCCACCAATGCTGGACCCAGCCACCTCGGCTGCCCACCCCCTTCAACTGTCCCTTTTATCTGCTTTATCTGCTTTATCTGCTCTATCCTTTTGAAATGCAATGTGAAACGACAAGGGTTGACTCCCTCCCCCAGCACTGACTTTACTATCGACTGACCTCTCCACTCTTTTCACCCGGGAAGAACCTCTGTCTCGACTCTGCAATTGCGTTTCTCTGGGATGTAGAAACAAGAATTAAAGAGAGGGCGCGGGAGCGAGTTTTCGGCGTGTACTTTGCTTTTTTCTCTCCCTATATCATCGGGTGAAGACCCGGGGACTGGGGCACCCAGGGGTGCTCCGGCATCCGTTTCAGTCCTTTGTCACTCGGAGGATACAATTAATTACCAACAGGAGCAGTGTCTCATAGGTCATCGTATGACTGTAGATGTGAAAGTAGAAGTAGATGGGTTGACGTCGGAAGTGGGCGTCGCGCTAAGCACAACGTACCCACTTAGGCCCACAACGCGCCGCTTAGTCCGCGCGCTGACTCGCACTGACTCTAAATCGAGAATTAGGGAAGGTAGGGGACCAACATTGATAATTTATGTAGGGATTCCATGTGCGATATTATGAGTATGTACAATTGCTCGGGGAAAAAAACCCCCATAGCTTCAGGTTCAGGCTAAAAAAAGAAAAATTGTGGTAGAGCGGGAAATTCACACTCACCCCGCTCAGACCAGGGCAGCTAGCGGGGGCGACCAGGCTCCCGGCCGCCGAAGAGAACCAGAACTATCTCGTCGAGAATAGTAAAGGCCAGATGTGTGTTGAGGGGTTGGTTATTGAGTGTAGCGAAGATACGACGAGCCGCGGCTTGGGCATTAACGCGGCCGACGACGCTGCCGGCTAGATCTGGGATGAGGGTAGCAAGAACAACGGTAGCTTCGGCGCGGCTTTTGAGACGCTCGGGACCAGAGCGAGGAGTGAATTTGCGCAGGACACCGCCCGGCCAGAGGGAGTCTCGAGCGAGAGCGAGGTAGCGTAGGAGAGAGTCATCTTGGACAAGAGAGCGTGCGCCGTCACGGACTTTTCGCTCGATGGTGCCACCGAGAAGTTGGTGCAAGACCACAACGACGGCACGACCCCGGAGCCAATTGTTTCCACGGTTTAACTCGAAAGCCTCGAGGAAGAGGTCGCAGATTGGTTTGATGAAGGGCTCGAGTTCGCGGTCTTCGAAGGCGTTGAGCTCGGCTTCGGCTTCGGCTGTGGTTACGGCGTCTTCGTTGGCGAGGACCGGGTCTTGGGCGGCGCTGGGACCGGTTTGTTGCGTTGCGGCGAAGATCAAATTCTGGCCTGCTGTGGACAGTTGGTCCAAGACTCCAAAGTTTCCGAGGAAATCGTCCATGCCATCTGCCACGGAGTTGTAGATTCGGGTGACCAGGTCTTTGCTTTCGGCTTCACTGTTACGAGAATTGGCATCGTCGCGAGGTAAGATGGCTCTTTGGGAGAGGAAGGCTCGTAGGTCACGGCTGCGGCAGACTTCGGGAAGATGCAGGAGCTTTTGAAGATATCCTTCTAGGGCAATACGGCGCTTTTGGAGGAACTCCTTTTGTAGTTTCATGACGACGCGCCGACGCGGAAATTCTAGGTGTCGGACGGATGGGTAGCTTAGGCGAAGCTTTTGGTGAAGCTCGTGGAACTCGCTGTAGCGGCGTGCGACGACCCATGAGGCTGCTGGCATCTGCTCTCCGGCATTTCGCTGAACCTCGACGACATCTAGACCACAATTAATCTAACGGCGGATGTATAGTAGACGGAATGTAACTTACACATCGCAAACTCACGCCCATCGTCCTCTTCCTTGCCCACCACTACGGACTTGATGCGGACGGTGGATCGACCGTACAGACTATTATCACTTTCCTGAATGATATACTGCTGGCGTTGCATTTCCTTGCGATGAATCTCACGCTCGATGCTGGCTTTGGATTTGCGCAGTATTCGCAGCTCAGCCGTATTATTTGTCAGTTCGGCCTTCCGTCTTAATGCCTCGAGTACAGAATCTTGGCTGTTAAGCTTGTCGATATCGGTAGTCAGGGCTTCAATGGCTTCGGTAAGACCTAGGTCACCAGGTGCAGCTTCATGGACTTCATCTGCTGGGTCCTTGTCCTCGCCGACTGGTTCTTCGTATTCGTCTTCGGAGTATTGTTTCTGATCCGGGAACAGGTCGTCATCAAAGACACCATGCCGTAATCCGTGACCAACGAGACCTAGCGTTGCAATGCTCTTCTTCTTCTCGGAAGGACGGCCTTCGGCTCTGGACGAGTCGGTTGAACTGCGACGCGGCGGCCCAAGAATATCTGGGTCGAAGAGCGAGGAAGAGGAGCCACCGCTGCCTTTCAGATCTTCGATCCTTGAATTCTTCGGTTCATTGGTGATGATGTCGTTGAGAGCGGCCTCCATAGTTTCAAGGACTTGGCTTTGGGAAGCATCATTATCCCCATTTTGAGAGCCCTTGCCGAGGCTTGCTGTAGATGCAGCAAGATTGTCCGTATCGTAGTCTTCGTCAAAAAGATGGCCAGATCGTTCAGAGTCTACGGAACGCCGTGGTGAATCGTCATCATCAAATAGTTTGCCCATACCCCGAACGTCACTCGATGAGACAGCAGCTCTTCGAAGATCTTTTGACGGTCTCGTGCCTGGCTGTGAGCTTGTCCGTACAATGAGAGGAGGTAGAGGTGGTCTCTCGGGAGCATCAAAAGTGACTGCGAGTGGTGATGACTGTTGGTCCGCTGACACCTGAGGCGTCGAAGCCTCATCAGAGGCCAGATATTTCCAGTATAGATCGGACTCTTTGAACTTTGGGTAATATTTGCTCTCCATTTCTTCTAGGATAGCAGATTGGGTGGTCAACACAGTCGTTCGAGCCTTGCGGTATTGCTCAGGGGTCGCACGTTTACCCGCGCTCAGGAAGGCCTTGACTGCGCGTCGCAAATCGTCCGAAACCTTGAGTTCCGGTTTGTTGAGGTAAGTTTCACTAAGAAGCGCCATGTCGTTCCTATCAGCAGTTGTCCAAGTACCCGAAGCGGACGATGTGTCATCTCCAAAATCGTCTTCCAAGGGGTTTCGAAACCCGTCAACCACGATCCAAAATTGGACTAGGGACATCAGCTTCTGCCGGTCCATAAACTCCATGAAGTATGAGAGGCCGGATGCACTATGCATCACGTCCACAAGAGAAGTCTCCGGTGCGGCGGCGCTATCGCGACGGGGCTTCACTGCTTCAGCGAGCCTACGAGAGGCTTCTCCAGGAACTGACAGTTTGTGTACTTTTTGATCCAAAACTCTTTTGCCAGTTTCTAGGCGCCGGAGGTAGACTTGATCTTGTCCCTCAACCATGCTTTCACGCTTCAACTGACTAGTCACAAGCGCACGGAAACGACGGGCATCAGACAGATTATTACATCGTCTTATGGCCCGGACAAAACGCTCAAACGCTCGCTCAGAGTCCGAGGGTGAAAGTCGTGGAAATGGCTGTCCACGTTTGGACTTTGGAACCGAAGATGCATGCTCATCCAGCGCAGCTCGAAGCTTACGCACTGTTTTCCGATCCTGCAGAGCGGTTCTTCCATATGCCTCCATCAACTGATTCCACGTATCTGGATCTGAAAGTGATGACACAATTGGAAATAACACCGCGCAAGAGATGATCTCACGAATCAAGACCGATACAGCCCGACTGTTCAGTACGCTCTCTGGAAACAGCTGGGGGAGAAGCCCCACAGAGATCTTGCGGAGATATTCTTGCTGGGCCTGTTTTTGGTCGGACGTAGAGAGCGCAACTGCAGGATGTAAACGGCCTTCTCGGTACTTTTTGGCAACAGCCAAATCCAGTTCTTCGGATTCCGTCACATTTCGATTGAGATTTCGCCCACGAACTTGCCGCTCGGCGATGTCAAATTCTTTCAAATGGGCCGTCAATATGGGGAAGATCCGCGAGACGACCAAAGAGATCATGTCTTCTGAAAGCAGCCTGTCTCGAAAGTTTTCCAGAGCGACACGGATCGTCCGATCGATTTCATTTGCAAATGTAGGATTCGGACTGATGTTATGATACCATGAGGATATGAAGTCCCGGGTAATCAAAGACAGAAGACCGTCTATCTCTTCCGAAACAACAAAAGATTGCGGATACAGTGGCCTTGGCCTGTACCGTGTGCTTTTTCGCACATTGAGCACATCCCTCCGCCAGTTATTAGGTGTAATAAAAGCCACTGACACAGCCTTTGGAGGGTTAAGCTTGTCGCTCGGCTTGCGAATAGTGAGGACGACCAGCGCCAAAAGCCCAGCGCAGGACAGCGCGGCCCCCAACGCCAGGGCCCATCCGAGATATCGAAGGATCGGCAGCCAACGCACCACCAGACCCCAAGCGATGAAGCCACACACTCCCGCTAAGACGAGATCGCGACGATGAAGGACCATTCTCCCCGGACTCGCATAAGAGCTCCACGTCTCATGACGGCCGCTCGGCGGAGCTTAAGAGTGGAGAACTCGACGCGGCATTGACGTCGCAAGGAACACGATACTCGGGGATCGCGGTAGATGGGATATCAAGCTTCAAGGAAGGCCAGAAGCCAGAGACAAGAAGAATAACGTGAAGACTATCAAACAAAACAGTCGAAAGGAGCTTGGGCAGCAAAAAAGAAGTCGCATTATCGCGGATCCCGTGACCGCGGAGAAACAGGAACGTCATTTGTTTACTTAATCGACGAGCTAATCCAATTCCCCTCTTCCAACTCTTCCTTTCTTCACCTCTACACCTCTTTCCGCTATTTCTGCACCATGGCCAGCCTGACAGATATCGTCGATTTCTCTGCCCCGTCGCTGGCTTGTATGTTGAGCTTCCCCAACCTTACTACTTCTCGACATTTTGCATGTGATTGGAACTGACCCCAGCAGTGTCCGCGGCCACCATCGCATTTAACCCAATTTTCTGGAAGTAAGTCGGCCTGTCCATAAAAAGATATCTCCCAATTACTCACCAGTTTGCCTTTGTAGTATCGTTGCGCGTGCCGGTTGGTCTACCCCTCTACCCGAGGACAACGAACGGTGCTTTTGCAGTCGGCTAACAGCGGCCACGAACAGAGTACAACAACCACTTTTTGACTCGCATTTTCGGTGGCCCCTACAAAGGGTGCTACTTCCTCGCCTTCACTATCTTCTCTCTGGGTATCCTGCGTGACCATGTGTACCAGGTCGCTCTGGCTGAGCAACCCTTCTACGCTCCGGTGTACCAGCCCATTGTCGGTGGTATCATGTGTGCTGTCGGCACCGTCCTCGTTGTCTCCAGCATGTGGGCTCTTGGTGTGACTGGTACCTACCTAGGCGACTATTTTGGCATTCTCATGGATGCTCCGGTTACTGGGTTTCCATTCAACGTGACTGGCTCACCTATGTACTGGGGTAGCACTCTGAACTTTCTCGGTGTTGCTCTGTACCAGGGCAAGGTGGCCGGTATTCTTCTGACTGCTCAAGTCTTTGTGCTGTATTGGTTCGCTCTGAAGTGGGAGGAGTAAGTTCTCTGCAGCCATGGGTTCGAGAAACAAACTAACTGATTCATCAGTCCCTTCACTGCCGAGATCTATGCCAAGCGTGAGCGTGAGCGCGCTAAGAAGCAGGGCGGCAAGAAGCAGTAAACGCATATGAATGTACAGCAAGGTTGACCCATTCAACATCCACAATCTGCGCATGGCAATCTTCGGTCAGACCAAGATTCAAAACACAATACCGTCACCCAGGAGCCCGGAACAAACTTACCCGGGCTGCGGGTCACAGATTTTCCAGCACACGGAAGCCTCCGAATCCTCAACGAAGCTGGAGCAGTAGACAATAGACGTTGCTTTTGGCTACGGTACAGAGGCAGCATGGCAGCGGGGGTGTTTTCCACATACCCATATTTTATTTCCCTACGCGACAAAAGACAACTCTCCACCCACAGCGACAATCCCCACGCGAAAATGAGCCCAATACGTGTATAAGCAATTTGCTTCATAGGCCAAATCGGCACTGGCCAGCTTCTTAGCTTTGATACCTCATTGATGGTCAATTATATGCATTGTTCGAGATATCCTTCATATGTGTTAGCACAACACTTAACTTGAAAAAACAGCAGAAGAACGGGAGAGGCCATGCAGAATGTGAATGAAGTCTCCGGCATTCGCTGCAGTATTGCCAACGGCTATTTTCGAGTCGGCAGAGTAGCTGTATCCTGGGTGTTTGTTCGATATCACACTTCCTGTACAGCATATTGCGATCTTCAAGTCGGAAAAAGCTGAGAGAGCCCTGATCCTCGACCACTCAGGATGACATAAAAGCAATTGTAAACGTATTTGCAACTAATGGAGAAGCAGATTTGGTCTGGTAAAGAATCGTCCCCAATCCGCCAAGAGTATCCGATAGAATACCGTGTGTTCTGCCTGAGGCTACTAAACTGCTGCCTTATATAGCGGGCAAACAGGTCATCTTATATAGCGCAGAAATAGAGTTTGAAAACCTAGCTTCATTGTTGATGTGTTGATTCTCAAAGATCGGAATACAAGCAGGGTCTAGGTCTTGTTTGGAATTTGCTGAATACGTTTATTCATAGACCATGGCTCATATTCCAAGCTGGCAGCTTCCCTGCCTCGGCGATGACGCATATTCAGAGCCATCATGGATGGTCTCTTTCCTGCTTCGGATGGAAGATGAAGAACGTGATCGATTCATGCAGAAGCTCATTTCAACCGACGAGGCTTGGACTGACCCCCCTGCTGCAAAATCGCGGCGTTTACTAGAAGTTCCCTGGCTGCACGATCTGACCCCGCCATCGTCGGTCATCTTTTCTATCTTCAAGCGATCATCGTATCGCAACTCGATGATTTTTGTGGACGAACAGTCGCGTATGGACGATACTGTTATTCTACTACATAACGGAAAAGAGGGTGTTCAGGCTGTGCGAGTGCCTATCAATAGAGCCAATGTACTTTTAAGTGCCGCAGAGGAAGGGAATGTTGATTTGGAGGGGACTCCAATTCTTCCGAGTGATTCAGATGAACAGGATACTAAGGTATATGCTAGTGATACCCTACAGTTCCTACAAAGCCTGACAGAATATCGCAAACAGAAGAAACTTCTATACGGCGGTGAATGCGTATTCATTCTAGAGTCAATGACGGTAGAAGAACTCCAGACAATACGAGAAGAGCTATTTTCGGACGTCGATCAAGAGCTCGAATGGATCGACCTCTCCCAAAAGCTGGAGTCGCCCGATATGGAGGGCTTGATGGACTATTTTGAGTCTAAAGATTTCGAACAGCATTCTCCGCCAGATTTGTTCATTGCGGTGGATCGAAAGACACTCAGAATTGCCAACAAGCCGGCTGATGAGAGAAACGAATCAAGATCAGTGATTGTTGCATCGAGTAATGGAGGGCTACTCTGGTTCAAGGATGACATGGAAGATACGCATGGATCTATCGATACCGGGTACGGATTTCAACGATCTAGTGTTGAAGATAGTATTACGGCGGTGGTGAATTTGTCGGTTGGTAACATGGATTTTGATGAATTGTTTTGCCGACCTGAGTTTATCTACTGGAGTGGATACCACTCTTGGGCATCGTCGAATCTGGAGGATTATCAGGATGGGAACAAACAGTTTGCTAGTGCTTGGTATCCGGGTCGTGGGCGGATTGACAGTGAAGTGGATGACTTCTAAGTGCTTCCATGGAGGTCTTTCTTCTAAACTCTCTAGACATGCAGATATAGCATCGAACATCATGTACTCTTGCTCCCTAGTCGCTACTATCAGTTAGACAAATGCTACTTAGGGCGGGTACCTAAAAAAAGGGTTGAAAAAATAATCAAAATTTTCCCTGAATTCTCAATCGCAGGCAAGGGGACGAATAGGAATCTATAGATCTACTTATAAGATACATCATGGGTGCCCAAATAACCTAATTTCTGGGTATACCGTTGTACTGTCCCTCTTTACTCGTCTAAGTCCCAGCCATATAGTATCTCTGTCTCTCTTATAATGAGACGACATATTAGATAGTTTCCTACACACCTTGACTTCTAGATATCGTCTTTTAGATATCTCGCGCGTTCTGGGAGGGTGGCACCTTCAGACTTCGGTCTTAGGCGACAATGCGGAATCGGATATCTGCCATTACGGTTTACATTTAGAGTGCAGCCATGCACGACTGGGACGGCACGCATACATCGCATTGGGATATCCGGCACTAGACGTAAGGGGCGCAAAACTAGGAACCGAAGCCAAGCTATTCTATTAGTGACAATATATTATTAGGTCAGGGATACAAGCGAGATGCATGTGGGGCTCCGAGGACTATGATATACGACGGTCCAGATTCGGGTCTGATCAACATAGGAATATGGGAATATTTCAATAAAAGTGCATAGTCATTGCATTGACTATTTTCAATCTCCGAGGGTATATCGACACCAGGCCCAGACGGGCAAAAAAAGGACGTGGGAGATGAGATGCATGGACCGAACACCACCAACACCACGCTATGGGCAAATCAAAAAGGGACAACGGAGGAATACTATTGCCGACGGCCACGGCCACGCTTAGCTGTGGTCTGGCGTTCGTCAACGGTTTCCACTTCGTCCTCGTCGGTGCCCTTCTTTAGATCTTCACCCTCTCCAAGACCCCATTTCTCACGATCGTACCAGTCTTCGCCGTCGCTCATTTCACCAACGTGACCTTCGGCTTTGCACCACTCCAAGACGTTGGCCTTCATGTGGCAGGCGCGAAGGAGGGAGTCCAGCATATGCTCAAAGCCACGCACTGTCTCTTCTTGTTTTTGAATATAGGACCACAATAAACGGCGGGTTTCCTCCGCCTCAGCGGCAGGAAGACCGAAATTCGCGTCAGGGCGAATACCCTCCGGAATTAGGAATAGAGGATGGGGATTCGGAAGAGTGCTAGCAGTGTCGGCTGTCGACGTAGGAGATCCGGTATCTTGATTTGCGTTGGCTCGGGCACGGGTAGTCATTCGACGAGGAGGCGTAGGTGAGCCATCATGCATTTCAGCATCCTGCTCGGTTTCATCTTTGCCCTCGCCATCGTTGTCTTCGGGATGTGCTTCAATTCTAGCGGTTCCTCCATCCCTTGAGGCATCCATCTCCTCTTGCTTGTCTCTAGTGTGGTTGGCGGTAGCTTTTTCGTTATCTTCGTTTGTGCCAGTCGGGTGCGGGGGAAGGTCCGTAACTGTAGCGTCCGCCTCTTCTGATTTCATATGCGTGATATGTTCCTGGGCGTCATTGTTCGGCGTAGTGTCTGCAAATGCCGCTGAAATCCCGGCCATCTCCGTATCATTGTCAGTTCCCCGGGGTTCATTCTCCACCCCATTTGTGTGCGGTTCGGCCCTTTGTGATGCATTGACATTGCCAGTATGCGGCGTCCCAGATTCATCCAATCCCCGGTTGTCGCTAAGGGCAATTTTACCATTATCCATGACCTTGGGTTCGAAGATGTAGCGGTCGTCGAGGGTCTCCATGAGTCCACACGGCATCCAGCCGCCATCTCCAAGAAAAGAGCGATGAAGATTCCTGGCTCGCCAAAGAAGAGCTCGCTCCTGGCGCAGCTTCTCCTCAACTGCCACCGTCATTTGGTCCAGGGCTGGGGACGTATAGGATTGGGAAAGCGAAGGGTGGACCGGAAGTTCGGAGGGGTGCGTTAGGGGACGTAGAAGCGCTGCGCAAAGATGAGATTAGTACTGCGAGATATCAATTGAATAGTGTATTGGGATCACAAACTTTCAAGCGCAATGCCCGAGAACGGGTTCTCCTCGGCGACGGCGGCATCAGCCTCAGAATCTTCATCCTCCTCATCGAGTTCATCGCCTTCGGAGTCATAGCGGATTGGATTTCGCTGCAGAATATAACGCGTATATCCAGCATGTTCGACTTTCTATTCGCATCCAAAACAATCAACGTCAGTTTCGAAGTCTTTCAAGCGGCCGCCACTCAGGGCCCGCAAAGGGTCTTTTCGGCCGGATTCCACGCACCTCTTTGTAAAATTCCTCAGCATTGATGTATCCCATGGCTCCTTCACGAACATATTTTGCATTCGCCTTCATCTTATTCCCGCGGTTTGTTGGCTGGGCGATAGAATCGTCCGGGCCCGAATCTGACCGAAGGCAGGACGTTAGCAGATTATCTTCCCATAGTTCAGATCGACACCAACTTACCATCATGTTCCCTGCGCAATGCCCGCTTCATACCGACAATCGTGTCTGCGATTAACGCCGCTTGAGTTGCCATGGCTGAGGGGGTCTGCGACTGGCAGTGGGTTCAGGCACGTCGGAGAGCGCGTAAAACGAGGAGTTCCGAGGGTGTGAACCGAGGGTCACTCTGAATACAGAAACAATATGGTGACGGGGTGGATTGAACCCCTTCAAATGCAAAAGCTGCTAATGATTCTTCACTTAAAAGAGCGCAATAAGCCGAAGTGACGAAGCTCGCGGAGAGAGCTGCGGACGGCCGATCGCCGCTAACCGCTTTGAGGAGCGGCGAGTGATAAGGGCAGGTCACATGACTAACCCTCCGGTGGTCTACTTCGATTTTGTTTATTGTACTACATTTACGAAGTACAGATTAAAAGTCTTTGAAGGAACTCGTTAGATAATTAAATACATGTTTCATGATATCCACCAACGTTTTCTTTTCCTGATACGCTAGGGCGCCTTTAATCTTCGGCATCAACCCATACCAGGACGCCTTTCTTGTCTGAACGCATTTCTCCGGTTGGAAGGGCGCGAAGGGTCTTGTTGAAGTAGGTGTCGACAATAACAAGCTGAGGTTGAAGCCAGATCCCACGTTTTGCAGCCAGGATGTTGTAGCGTACTGTATGACGGCTCAACGGCACGAGCTGGACAACCGTAGACTTCGGCCCGCTGAATGCAAAGTGCTCGCTGGCTTCCATCATCAAGTTGAAAGTGAGGAAATGCGTGGACGGATTTTCCAAGGTGTACTCAAGATGAATCAGGCCCGACATGGCAGTGGAGGGAGTTGCTGAACAAAGGACGCGGGGTTCGCCCATGGGGACAACGAAACGGGGTATCTCGAGGATACTCGTAGTGACATCGGGCGAAGTGTTGTCATTAGACGAACGCCGACGCCAGTCTATTTCCAAAGCAAAGTTGAGAGGAGTGGGAAGACGGTCACCAAGAGTCATCTTCTGAACATCAAGGGGAAAGTTCGACTCCCGTAGCTCTTCTGGGGCGAGGTGAGGAGTCTCTGGGCTGACGAGAGCCTCGGACTCGACATTGCACACGGAGCCAGCGCCTACACTAAGAAGCTTCAAGGAAACCTTTTCAATGACAAGAGGCTCCAGGGCGAAGGAGACCACCTTCGAATTGAGGCACCATCGCTGCGCTAACCCGCCAGGCGTGGATCCAGGGTCTTTGCCCAATAAGTTATCATCGACGGAGAAGAAGCTCGGCCATGGTTGAGGGTGTACACGAGGTAGGAATTCGTAGTTGGCTTCAAATGGTCGCACGAATGAGAGATCAGCCGTAACAGTCTTCATGATGGGCGTCTGCACATCAGACACGAGGTGATACACGGCAGAGATCTCCAGTGTGTATTTCGCGGCATCCTGAGTGTCAGCCAACACAATGGTGAGATTTTTGTCTGAGGATCGCCCCATCACACCGATACTTCGCTTCAAGAAGTGGGATGCGCCCTCTGTCGGTGTGCTTGCTCCCGAATTTAGAGGCTCCTCCCCTTCGTCCCCTTCGAGCCATTCCAGTTTAGTGGTGGATTCGGGACTACCAAAGAGCCTTATTTCCGCCGACACATCAGCGCTTTCATCCTCTTCGTTGTGCAGACCGATTTGAAGAGCCACCCGTTCATTAGTGTAATAAGTTTCCTTAAGATTGGGGGTCGAAATGCGAATCTTAGGTGGCTTGGGCATAATCTTGCACCTGCCGGTGTCTCGGTCTTTACCGACTCTCCTGCGGGAAGGGCCCTTCTTGGTCTGCTTCCACCAGTAAGACTCACGCAGGTCATACTCGGTGATGACGTAGGCAAGGTCAAACTTCTCTCCATCGACGAGCATCGCGATAGAAGCGACAAGACTCTCTCCAGCTTCGCGAGGGACGCAAGCAAGATTGAAGACCTTAGTCTGACCCGGTCCAATCGTCAAGTCTGCAATTCCAACCAGTGTTGCCAAAGCGCCAGTTGGGGACTGAATGCTTGTATCGCCTGGGCTACTAGGTTCACGAAGTGATATTTCTGAGATACAAGATAGTGTTGTCGTGTCGGAGTCTTGATTATGATCAGATTGAAGTCTCACTGGTCGCAGACACCCCTCGAAGACAAGCTTCACCTCGGCCAGCCTAATCGGGGCAGATGCTTTTTGAGCACATGAAGAAATGACGAGCTGAGCTTGTAAAGGCTCTCCGACATTGCCTTCGGACTTTTCAAAAACGACAGATGCAGTCACTGATGGGGGCCCAAAGGTCAGTTTGATAAATCTGAGTTATTCTAGGGAGACCTACAGCTTGTCATAACGTCCTCGGCCCGAAGAACAACGGACGGTTTGGGCTTCTCGGGGGGATAACTTTCGATGCTTCGATGAATGTCGTAATGCCAAGAAGATCTCGGTGGGAACACTACAAAATCAGGTCAGAGACTTTGATCAAAGCAAGACATGACTGAGATGACGCTTACCTTTGTTGAGCAGCTCCCAGTCAACCCGCAAGAGAGTTTCACTCTCTTTCAGGTTCAGAGCGCACTCTCTCAAGGCCCATCCAAATCTTCCCATCAACGCCCACCACCCAGAGCGACGCCAGCTGAGGGTTGCCCATAGCGGTTGCAAGACATGGTATGCTTCAGACCACGAGCCAATACGAATGTACTCCTCGGCAATCTCCAAGCTGAGCCTCTCGACTTGTCGTTTCTGGTGTCGCTTGGAAAATTCCTCAAGAGCGGACGCCAGTGTGCTCAGAATCAACTCTGAATGATTAAAGCCAGACTGTTCTGGCAAGGGGCTCTCCACATGAGTCTCTGGGGCGAGATAGGTATCATACAAGTAAGACTTGTTCGCGATTTGTGAGGCAGGAGATTGGCCAGGGGGCATCCGGTCTTCTTTGGGGATCTGCTTGGCAAGAGATCGGCGAGCCATTGTGTGCTTGACCGAGCGATACATCCAATATCCCTCGTGGTGCAGTTGCTCCCACGGATTTACTCGCTCGTTGGTTGGGATGGATTTCTCCGGCGCGGTGAAGATAGACAAGTTGGGTGCCTGGTCGGTTGAGGTTTCAGTTACTGCCGGAGATGTCTCTGCGCGGCGAATTAGCTGAGCCATGGCCATTGACCACCGCGCCTCCCACGCTTCCCAGCCATAGCTTTTGCTGCCCTTGCCTCTGCGGTTCACAATATCTTTCGTCCGGATCCTGTGATCAACCCAAAAACGCGTTGCCGCAGTAGTCTGGGCCGTCCAAAGCAAACAGCGGATGATTCTGATCGCAATAGCATCACTTAAAAGACGCGCATCATTGAAACGAGCATCCCAGCCTGCGATGTTTTCAAAAACTTCTTGACCAAACAAGGTTTCATATGCACCCTCGTAACTGCGACAAGCAGCATCCATCTCTTGGCGAAACTCTGCGAATATGCCGAGTTTGAACTCATAGCGCACATTCCACCCTTGTAGTGAAAGCGTCTGCGATGTACCGCTTGTCGGTGGTGCAGTTGGCGGAGGGATGCTATTCCGGTTCCGCTTGCGCCGAGCATGCTTGGACAAATCCCGGTAGTATTCCACGACTGAAGGTTGCAGCAGAGAGAACAATGACTTGACAAAGTCTTTGAGCTCGGATGATGTTGCATCCGGTGGAATCACGAATATGGACTTTTGATCTAGATTTGTTGCTCGCCGAATGCCTGCCACGCGATCATCAATTTCACCCTCATACCCTCCCTCACCCTCCTCGGATATCAAGACAGTCAAGAACCGCGTTTTGAAGCCAGATTCTGACCACTCGTTTTTCAAACTATTGATCTCAATTTTGAGTTGATTGTCGCGCAGCGAGTTCATATTCGGATCCAAGGACAAAGGAAAGAAGTTGATCACTGCCGCAGGGACGAGTTGTTGGTGTTTTGTTACCCACAGCGGAGTAAGCAAGCCATCTGGGAATGTGGGGGAGCTCGGTGTTAAGGGTGAGATGGGCGAATGGAGGACAAATGGCGTTGTAGAGCTCGCAGCGGTTTCCGACTCGGCTGTTGAGCTTCTAGGAGACGAAATCGGAGGAGGGTCTGCCTTCCGCGGGGGAAGTTGATAGGACTAGCGGCATGTTAGCATGCAGCTCTCGGGGTATTGGCCAGCAACGATGAGAGCACATACTCGGCCAGTGCTCTTGATCCTGTACGCTATATGCGGCGCTGCAGAGTTCCCGCTTGAGCTAAGGCCCGCTCTCCAAGGCATGTTGGATCCATCTTCCTCCAACAACACTCTCCGCAAGTCCTCCGCAACAGCCCCGCTCAACAGGGGGAAATCTGAGAAGATTTTGCGACCTCTCTCATGGAGAAGAGGGTATTCGACAGAGGGGTCGGAGCCATCCTCGAAATCTGCCTCGAGGCCCGAAAGCAAGACCAAGGGGAGGTTGTGGCTGACGTAGTCTTCGGGATAGGCGTCCATTGCGGACAATGGGGTTGGTAGCGCGGATGGGTCACCGCATATCTGATCGAAATACTGCCCAGCAGATTGGTGTCAATGGCAATCACGCGATGCCCAAAAAATCAGCCAGTTTGAGTAAAGAGCGGAGTTTGGCCTGCGCGAGGAGAATGCTGGCCTAATACGAATAGCTTGGGCATGTTGGGATACTGCCGCTGGGGCGGGGCGGTCAGCTCTGAAGACGCTTTGTCCGTGTGTCATGTTTCACGTTAATTAGCCTTCTATAAATCTTACCGCCGTTCTATTAACATGGAATATTGCGACCGGTGGGGTGATGGTATATTCTATTATGTTTACAACGGGGCTATCGGAGTGAATATGAAATTCCCTGCCCGGTGATGTTTTGCTCGATTACGGTCCGTAAGAATGGTCATGTATATATAGGTAGTGGGAACTATATATTGTGAACGATGGTCACCACCACTATATCCTGGACAACGTCTCCACCTATATATACACTGTCTGCAGGATATTGAGGGATAGGGACAGGGATCATGCAAATCGAGATCGAAACCGAAGACGGTCATTCGACAGCGCGAGACAAGCGTTTGTTTTGGCTCAAATTTGCTTCAGCCACGCTCATCTCCGAGATCGCGGGCTCATGCCGATCACTTTGGCTGATGTAGGGGTCTTCTAGAAGAGCGCGAGAATGAAGCATTCTAAGCATTCTAAGCATTCCACGTGGAATATGAAGCATAGGGTATCGTATATAGATCTATAGGCCTATGTACTGCATGTACGTACTACTTCGACGGAACCATGGGACTCCGCGAGGCCCGAATGGGGGGGTACTGTACACAAACGAGTGGGAAATTAGGATCCATCAAGTGGACCTCGGGGAGCTGAACGCGCGAACGCTAAAAAATCCAGAGGGGATCTGAAGATTCAACTCCTTTTTTAATGATCTCTCCCTTCCCTTTTGTTTTTCTTGACATTTCTTATTTCCAGCCACTCCTTTAAGATCCCTTATCAGACCACCCCTCTTTCCCCCCAACTGTAACGGTAAGGGGGGCTTTCATTCATTTCGCAGGGGGCTCAAAAGTGCAGCATATCATGCGCGCTGCCATCAACCCTGCATAACTCGTTGATCTCTCTAATATCCCTTGACTATTGAACGCCATGCATCTGGATGAAACGCCGGCTCTCAGGCAGGCCGAGTCGGCCCTCCTGTCACGTCGCCGCCGTCGCAAATCCCTAGGCGCCCTGCGCGGAAAGGAAGCAAACTCGTCTGCCGATCCTACATCGCCTGAACTCATCTCATCACTGATCTCGTCCCTGTCCACGATCTCAGTACCCCTGAACTCGCATTTCGATAACGTGCCGCGCATCGACTCCAAGGATTCATCCGACCCCGGTCTGCCCGAAGTGCCGCACACTGCACCCTGTTTCACCATTCCCCCTTCGCAGCAGAATGGCTTTGGAATGAGTTTCGAAACTCGCGCGGAGGTTGATGAGCCCCAAAACACACCATTTTTGCATCCGGATGATGCTGCCTCCTCACCCGTTATTCGCATGGCCAGAGCGCCACCCTCGCCTAAATCTCCCAAGTCTCCGCGATTCAAATCATTCAAATCGAACGACGCATCTACCCGGCCTGCATCGATGGATTCTTATGCGTCAGTAAGGGCCGCGCCCGAAGATACCGCGTTCGGCACGATTAGCACAGAGGCTGTTCTTCCCCGGGTTTCGACCGCAACGAGTATTGCCTCTAACAGCTCGGCCGGACGCACGAAAAGTCTCAAGGGCACATTTGGGCTTCTGAGAAAATCTTCGTCGCGGGATCTTGGAAACGAGGAAGACCGTCTGCGCAAGACGAATAGTCTCAACGACAGCTTGCGTCATAACACACCACGTAACCGGGCGAGTCTGCGCTCGATATACTCCATGGCGAATGTGGCGGAGGAGGGCGGGCCCAATAGTCTCCAAGAAGATTCAAGCGAGGCTCAGGCGGCCAGTACCCCGCCAACTAGAGACCACCCCTCAATTCAAAATACGCCAGAAAATCACAACAACCCCGGAGGTATCGGAAGCGGGAGATATATCCCTACCCGCGACTCTTCTATGCGACACCGACATAGTCAATCCTCAGGCTCGAAACAGCGCAGATCTGCTCGTCATAGTCGATATTCTTCCACTGCGAGCAAAGATTCGGCTGTGGAGAATGGCCTGCCAGGGACGAGTAACGATGCGGAGCAAGTGACTCGGAGAATCCAAGAACTGAAGGATCAGCAGCAAAAGATCAAAAGCGAGCTCGAAACAGACGACAGCCCTGCGATGTCTACGAAGACAAGTCCTGCCAAGCAAACCAAGCCGTCGCGCAGTGCCAGCCAAATGGACCAAGCTCGTGCGACGTACAACGAGCCGAATGGCGATCATCCTTCCATGAACGACAGTGCTCCATCCCCGTCAGTGATGACGGGTAAGAGCCGATCTGGGAAGCTAGGGCAGCCTCTGTCGCCGAAAAACACCAATTTTGTTTCTCAATTCCCTAAGCCACCCTCAGAAAAGGATGAACAGGCTCGTTATAGGCAGTCATTGGAACCAGTCACGCCAACCAAGCAACACCGCCGCACGCCCTCTGGTCACTTGTCGGCCGGACGTCCCTCAATCAACACCGAGCGACCCTCCAGTGCAGATTCGATTGATCTTGCGGTTGAGGACTATGTTTTCTCGCCTAAATTAACCCAGAGAGTGGTTCATCCAACCAGCGGCCGCACCATTGCTTTCTCTGAGGTGGGCAACCCTAAAGGTCATGTCGTGCTATGCTGCTTGGGAATGGGTCTCACTCGATACCTTATGGCATTTTATGACGAGCTGGCCCGAACCCTTAACTTGCGCCTGGTTACTCTAGATCGGCCTGGCGTTGGAGAGAGCGGACCGCATCAACTTGACGAGCCAAGCAACCCGCTTAGCTGGCCTGGTAAGTCTTCCATATCCCAGCAAATCGCGGTTAACACTAATCACAATATTAGATGATGTCGCCATTGTTTGTAACTACCTTCGCGTCACTAAATTCTCTATTCTGGCACATTCCGCTGGAGCAATCTACGCTCTGGCCACCGCCCTTCGAATTCCACAGCATATCCGAGGACGTATCCATCTCTTGGCTCCATGGATCCCTCCATCTCAACTCTCTACCATTGGTTCCCAAAAAGAACCTGCGCCAACCAATGCGGTTCCATATTCACAAAAGATCCTGCGGGCCCTTCCAACATCTCTCCTTAAAATAGCCAACACCAGTTTTATGAGTGCTACCAGCGCAAGCATTACCACAAGTCTTCCCAAATCTCCTCGGCGAGCAAAGCGCAAAACCGTGAAAGAAACGCCTGCCGCGGAACCCGAACCGCCCGTGCCAGACAGCACGCTGAGCCTCAAGATCGAACCCCAGCAGCAAAAAGACAACTCAGCGCCGCTGAGTGGACCAAAGTTATCGGTTGCTCATGCTAGGCGCGGTGATGCGACTCTCGGATCTCGTGCAAAATCTCCCGAAGAAGACCGCGAGCGCCAACGAGACTACGACACCCGTCTGACTCATAGGATTTGGGAGCTAGCTACCACAAATGCCAACCCGGCTGTTGATCTCTTGACATGTCTGGAACGCCGCCAGACCATTGGCTTCCGTTACGTGGATATCACTCGATCCGTGGTCATCCACCATGGCAGCAAAGACACTCGTGTGCCCGTGGACAACGTCCAATGGCTGGGCAAAACGATGCGGCGCTGTGAAGTGCGGATCCTCGAGGGCGAAGGTCATGGTCTCATGGCCTCTGCCGGAGTGATGGGCAGTGTTCTCACCGAAATCGCCAAGGAGTGGGAGGACTGGACCACCATCGTCCAGGGCAAACGTCGAGCAAATGCCAGTCAGAATGCTCGGCAGGGACTTTCCGTTCACTCCTGATTTCCAACCTATTCATGTCACGTCTACCTCTGTTCCCGTCCCCTTCTACATGCCTTTATATCTACCCGCTGGACTCCCCACGCATTACGTCTCGACCCTGACAGTCCTCTAATCCCTAATTCCTTCTTTTGACACACCTTGCTACAGCTGGCTCTGTAGTCTGCTTACATTGACTTCACCTACTACCCTCTACACATACTCTTATACATAAACATAATAATGGTTGATTTACGTCGTCTATGGATTGTCATGTGGCGTCGTGTCCGGACCGAAAAACAATGTGATTTAGCATAATACCCAGTCAATTCTGATTCAAGCACATTTATCATTTTCAGTAGTGTTCCATAAGCTTCGTGTATTGACCTTAGGAATCGATTTCTGTTGGTGATCTAGTAACGAACTGCCAAGTATCGCGCTCAGACCAGTCCCACATTCAGGGATGAGCTGGGGCCCCTGGACATGCCTTGACACTCCTGTCGAAAAGCCCCCCGCATCATACAGGACTCTTCGCACACGACAGAATACCTATTCTGGATTGCATATCATATTAAATCCGAGAAAAGTTCCATGTTCGAGCCAAGCCGCATCATTGAAGCTTGATCGGCGGAATTCTTGGCGCCCGGGGTTCTTGTCACGTATCGCTTCCCGCATTTGGAGAACCGCGTCTGGTCGTGCAGGCTCGCCTTTCTTGCATTCCCCTTACGATCCGACCTTACAACATCTTCGTCATTTGGGGTGACTGAGAATACTTAAATATGCCTACACAACGGCGCATGCGACTCATCGTGGTCGCAGTTGTTGCGATCCTCTTCCTCGTCTTTTACTATTCGGTACGAGATTACAATCCCGGCTCTTAATTCCCCCCTCCCCCCTCCCCTCTTTCTTGATGTCGCACAGTACTTATATATACAATGTTCGTCTATATAGGGAGAAGCAAGCAGTATTCAAAACCAAAAGTTCTACCAATCCACGCTCCAAGCCATGCGGGCAAAGGAGGATGCAATGCATGCGCAAACAGAAGACAAGATCCAGGACGCGATTCCTCGGCAAGGATCAAACGCTGCCGCGCATGTGGATAGTACCAATGTTGAGCATCCAGTGATCCCACCGGCGAAGCAGAGCGAGGAGATGGAGGAGATTCCCATTGCGGGACGGACGAAGATGACAATTCCCAAGAACAAGGATGTACAGGACTCATCATCGTCAGACTCGAAGCCCAAGGAACAGGAGGAAACTGCGGAGTACTTGGAGGCTAAGACCGAGTTGAACTCGATCCTGAAGCAGTCTCCTGGTATGCTTGTCTTTGTCTTTCCCTCTACAACTTACGAAAACTTGAAGCTAACAACTCCGCGTACGACAGTTATCATCTTTTCCAAGTCCTACTGCCCCTATAGCAAGAAAGCCAAGATGATCCTCCTCGATCACTACTCGATCTCCCCGAAGCCGTTCGTTGTCGAGCTGGATCAACACCCAATTGGACAGGCTCTTCAGGCGCTCCTGGCACAGACCACAGGGCGACGTACCGTGCCTAATGTGCTAGTGAATGGAAAGAGCATCGGGGGTGGAGATGACATTGCTGCCCTGGATCATAGCGACGAGCTGGCATCGAAGCTGCGAACTCTGGGGGGCAACTGGGTGGCAGAGGTGACACGGGCTTCCCCTATGGAGGACCACCTGTGAGAAAATTGCCACGATGGATCATATCTTCAATGCTTCCAATTTTTTGTCAGATTATATTCATAACAACCAGGCTGTACATAAAGTAATAACAGTTGAAAAAGAAAATCCCTAAACGAAAGGCTCCGAAAATGGAAATCACGTGCTGATAAGGCTACGATAAGCAACCCTACGCTAACCCGGATCGAGCCCTAAGCGACGCACAATCCCGTGACAATTTCGCTCCACCAACAACTCCAACCCGAATTTTGATCCTCTCGATATCGACAACTCACCCCCTCGGCCAACAACACCCACGCAGTCAAGATGCGGTACATTCACTCCGAGGAACTGCTGCCCATTCCGGACAATGGTGAGCATGCGACTTTTTCTGTTTTTCGAGGAAATTGAGGGAATGGTGGGATCCGTCGCACCCAATATCGTGGACATCGCACATGGCCATGAATCGGGACGACTACCATGCGACAAGACCACACCATTCCCTGGAGGATGCCACAAGCCAACAACGACAACGAGGAATTTTTCTCCTGGCTTTGTGAACGGCATGGATTGAGCGAAGGGAGGCCTGAAGAAAGAATTGGGACTAATCCGTGATTTTCTCTCTCTATAGTGAAGGTTCACATTCGTTCGCGCGTTGTGACCGTCGAGGGTCCCCGCGGCAAGCTCGTGAAGGACCTTTCCCACATTGCCGTCACCTTCGGCCGCCCCGAGAAGAGCGTCATCTCGATCGAGCTGCACCACGGTGCTCGCAAGGGTGTCGCTACCCTCCGTACCGTCCGCACCCTCATCAACAACCTGATCATCGGTGTCACCCGCGGCTTCCTCTACAAGATGCGCTACGTCTACGCCCATTTCCCCATCAACGTGAACATCGAGAAGAACGCCGAGACTGGTCAGGCCGAGATTGAGATCCGGTATGGAAAACCCTGTTTCAGTTCTCATGTCTCATGAGAACTCGCTATGCACACGCGAATGGTAATACTGACGGCTTTCTGCAGCAACTTCCTTGGTGAGAAGTACGTCCGCCGTCTGACTGCCCAGGCTGGTGTTGAGGTCTTCCCCTCCCCCAACGTCAAGGATGAGCTCCAGCTCTCCGGTAACTCCCTGGAGGCTGTCTCCCAGTCCGCCGCCGACATCCAGCAGATCTGCCGTGTCCGTAACAAGGATATCCGTAAGGTGAGTTATGACGACCTGTCCATCGCCACTATTCATACTAATATTTCACCAGTTCTTGGACGGTCTGTACGTGTCGGAGCGCACAAACATTATTGAGGAGTAAAGAATGACTCTTGATGGGTTCGGGTGTCCGGGAGAGATTCTTTTTTTAATTTCGCCTACTTGCATATAGGGAAGCAAAGCGAAATGACAAAAATCAAACGACCTTGCAAATTTCACTTTCTTGAAATGACCTGTATGAGACAATGTAGCGAAGAATCCATAAAAATGGTGTCGCTGTGTGCCGTTGTATACCTGAATGTGAAGGTTTCAATGTTCAAATCTTGCCATCCGAAAGTCGTACTTCGTACCTTGTACTTTGTAGGCGCGACCGGGTGCCGGTAACCTCAACTCTAGTAGAATGTCACCTTCCACCTCCAGATCCCAATTTCACCTCATTCCTCCATCATTCCTCCCCACCAAGTTTCAAGTTTCCAGATCACATTTCGACCAACTCAAGAACGTGCTTCGTTCTAGTCGCGTGACGCCATCTAGCATGTGAAAGCCCCAGTCTGCCGGATTCCCCGACCTGGATTTCTTCGCGCGCAATGAGGTCCTGGTTTACCTGGCTGTGGACTGTTCTGTTCGCAGTTTACAGCATGATCCTGGATGTCGCGCAGTTTTGGCGAGCTGTGAGTATTCTCCCGATCTCGATCTCCGATGAGAGTGGGCGGGTGTCCACTACCTAACCTACCTACCTCGAGTTCGGTAGATTGGATGCCACACCGGCAATGTTGGAACCACGACTTACACGATGTATAGAAACTGGCTTCATGGTGGACCTCAAAGTCTCCTCGAGACCATTGTGTCCAAACGCTTGCTACGGCGCAGACCTACGAGGTGTGGGAAGAGGCCGCGTGTGAGCTGGACGATGTGCTAGGCAAGGACTTCTGGTACCTCGCCCCCAACGGAGCGATGAAGCTTTTACTAACCGTTCACACAGGCGTCAAAATCCCGTCAGTCGACACTATGACTACCGGCTGATCCTCGGACGGCTGGAGGCGCTGATGGGCGCGCGAGGGGCCGGCGACATTGTAGCCCTGGCCAACTTGCTTCGTTCCGGGCTGGTGCGCAACCTGGGCAACATTACCACAACCAAATTATTCACACATGCCTATGGAGGTACTAAGCTTTTGATTGATGACTATATCACCCAGGTTGCGCTGTCTATTCAGTATGTGACCATGTGGCGGCCGGAGCAAGCACCGGAGCCGGCCCAGGCGACCATGTTCACCCCGCAGGCCAAGTTGGAGCTCTTGCATGATACACGACAGGCCTTTGGCCGCACGACTCTTCTCTTGCAAGGCGGCTCGGCTTTTGGCCTGTGCCATCTGGGAGTTGTCAAGGCTTTGCATCTCCAGGGACTTCTTCCGCGCATCATCACTGGTACAGCCACGGGAGCTATGATTGCAGCTCTTGTGGGAGTTCATCCAGAGAGCGAGTTGCTTCCGTTGCTTGACGGGGGTGGAATTGATCTTTCTGTCTTTGATAGTCGTTGGAAAGACCATCCCGATGGCAAAGAGAGCTGGCTTCGAACTTTCTGCCGTCGCCTGAGGCGATTCCTCCGAACAGGTCATTTGTTTGACATGGAATTACTGGAAGAGTGTGTTCGCACCAATGTGGGTGATTTGACGTTTGAAGAGGCGTACGCCCGGTCTAAGCGCATCTTAAACATCACTGTTGCCACAGGGGGCAAGGATGGCACGCCAAACCTGCTCAATTATCTGACGGCTCCGAACGTGGTATGTATCTTTCATCTCACGATTAATGTATTCGTCTGACAAAAAGACTATAGTTGATTTGGTCTGCTGCAGCTGCATCGAACGCTTCATCGTCGTCAGCACTCTCATGCCCGGTCATTATCTACTGCAAAGATGAGACCGGATCGATAGTGCCTTGGCCACACACAGAGGACGCAGTCTTTCATCCATGGCGACACATCCACTACAACGATGGAGAATCACCACTTGCCCGAATCGCAGAACTCTTCAACGTCAACCACTTCATCGTCTCCCAAGCGCGGCCCTACCTAATCCCATTCCTCCGGTCCGAGCTCAACCTCCTCGACCGCCGCCAAACCGGCTGGCACAACATATCCCGCTCATTAACGCGGCTCGTCCTCGTCGAACTTCGCCACCGACTCCGACAACTTGATTATATCGGCGTATTGCCCAGTGCCGTCAGCCGAATGTTAATCGATGAGACAATCCCAGGTCCGAACCTTACCCTCGTGCCCGATCTCTCTTTCAAAGACGTCGGCAAGCTTTTCCAGCAGCCAACCCGAGAACACGTGGCAGAATGGACACTGAAAGGCGAACGAGGCGTCTGGCCCGCCGTCAGTGCCCTGAAAGTGCGTGAAGCCGTCGAAATCGAACTCGACCGAGGCTACCAGCTCGTCCGGCGCCGTAGACCCAGTGACCCAATTCCAGTCCGCCATTCTCCGAATGAGAGCGTTCCCCGTCAACGACGAGGAAACAGCGAGGGTGATGGCGAGAACGGGCATGCAGCTGAAGAGTAAACTATAGATATTATACTGCACTGGGAGTTCACTATAAGATGAGAGTTACGGGCTAGCAGGTCTTCATATAAACAAGCCGAATCAATTCATTTGCTATCCCAGTATAGCTTCACTCAAGCTTCGAAACGAAACTATTTCTTTCCGGAGCTGGCGGAAGGAGGGGTGTATGTCGAGCTATCACTTCCACTATTGTAGTAGGTGCTTCCATTAGGGTTGGAATAGTAGTACGAGCCATTGCTGCTGCAATATCAGTAAAACCCAGAGGGCAAGTATAGAAAAACTCACGAGTTAGAGTAGTGATAGCTATTCGAGTTCGAAGAGCCGGAACCGTAGTCACGGGAGCAGTAGTGGTTACCCTGTCTCTGTTAGTATCCACGCTTCATCGAGAGTAGAACAGGAATTTACCTGGCTGTTAGTGCCGGAGCTGTTATACGAGTATCCGTTTCCCTTGGGCATGGTAGTTGATATTGAGTATTTGTAGCTAGATGATGTAAACAATGATCTGGAGAAAAGAAGGAGAAAACAGAAGCGGGGGAGGTAGGGCATTAAATACACTTAATTTGAGATAACGGCAGATCACTCCATTGGAAGCCAAATAAGACTTACGACTGGATCTCTTCCGTATGCTGGAGATAGGGTAAAGTCGGATCTACGACCAGGGTTAATCTCTGTTCGAGTTATGTTCCAAATTCAAGACCTCGCATCAAATATCGAATACTCCATCAGGTCAAGAACATCAATTGTGGCACCAGAGACTTCTATCTTGCGTGTCTACCGTTCACCGTTCACCCTTCACCAGTTACCGTTTCCCAAAGTCCTATTCATAGACAACTTAATGACACCCGGCCCTTCGCCAGACGAATACTTATCCCAACCATACCAACTGCCAGCCAGGGCACAAGAACTAAGACCTTTATCACTCAACAGAAAGTCCGATCCAGTATTCTGAAAAGAACACTCAAGCCACTTCCCAGGAGGTCTATCCAGACATGGTGCAGAAAGGCCCCCATCCCGCGGTAATTTGACGAAGTAAGGCCTCGAGAACTCAATCTTGAACCTTTGATGCACCCTTAGTATATCTGTTCTCCGGTCAACCCAAAGCAAAGTTCTAATCCGAACCTTTACGGAAGGATGAGATTCCGGGCGAAAAGTGCATTTATGAACGAGGCCACGGTAGGAAGGGTCTGTTCCAGGTAGCGGGTCTAAAACGCCTGCGTAGCGCGCAGCCGAGTCGACATGTTTGCATGCTCTTTTCAAGTGTTTTTCCTCGGATATAGGGATTTGTAGGCAGGGACAGAGGTCGGCAGTCTTGGCGTACGGTAGATAGCATCGCTTGGAAATAAGAGGAGGGACGCAGATGGATGCTCGAGCGTGTCGCCATCTGGAGTGGGGGTGTAAAGTCCAGCAATGAGTGCAAAATTTCCAACGACGATTCTCGAGTTGGAGGAGTAATTGGACTCTAGGTCGGTTACTGGCGTTTGGGCATAGAAGTGGTCGGTCTTCGGGTGGTAGGAGTTGAGATTTGTGGGTTCCATGTAGCTTTAGCAATGAGTTGAAGCGAGCAAAGACGTATTTGCAGCTTAGGGAGAAGCAAATTTGATCTGGGATGTTCAAAAGGGTGAATATCATATCCACTATTTCTGGTGGGATCGTTTGGATTGGACTGGTTGTCGACTGAGATCGGAAGATAGATTGTATCATAGACCGGAAGGGAGCTTTCAATTGATTCAACTTGGACATCTTGAAAGAATGTGTAATTGTTATGAACAGGGAGAGGTTACGGTAAAAGTAACGAGGAAAGGCGTGATGAAGAAGTTGAGGAATGCTACTAAACCTGTTATGTACAAAGATATACACTTCCTGCCAACACATGCAAACTAGATGGGGGTTGACTTGGAGACTAAAGACCACAATGGGCTATATAAGCTCACTCCGATCAATCCTCTAAAGCATCCGACTCCGGCGGACCCTTATACGCTGTATCAAAGTTAGCAACTCCACCCACAAATCTCAAAGCAAAGGAAAGGGAGATTTCGACTTACACTTCCTGGCATACATCAAAAACCAAATCCCCGAAATGGCCATAAAGCCCACGAACACAACTGACGCATAATTCATACTAACTGATGTAACCGGCAACGCAGTCGGCATACTGAAAAGCACCAACTCAAACGCAATCCACGCCAACGCTATCACATTAGCAATAGTGCCGATTACATTCCCACAATTCCACGGCGCATCTTTAACCTCCTCGCGACCGTGGAAAAGACTCAAAGAGATGGGAATAGCATACGCAACAGCGAGTGCGATGACGCCCACGGAGACGAAAGCCGTGAAAGCAGACGAGCTTCCTAAGTTAATTAAGCCCAGTAGCATTTGGATGACAGTTAGGAGGGCGAGAGACCAGACAGGCACGCCCAGACGTGGGTCAACTTTAGCCCAGAGCCGGGATAGGGGGATAGCGTCATCGCGAGCAGTAGCCCATGTACAGCGAGACGCAGCGACAGTGATACTGATCGAGCAGAAGAGGGTGACGACCAGGACGAGGAAAGTGAGCCCGAGGCCACCGCCGGGAGAGCCCATTACGCGGTGAAGGATGTAGGGCAGGGCCTGGCCGCCTGGGCTGTTGATTACGTCTTGTAGGGGAGGCATTGTGACGCAGAGTGGGATAATAAAGAAGAGGCCTGCGGTGCCGCCTACCGGAATGGCGAGGGCGATTGCGCGGGGGACTTTGACAGCTGGGTGTGAGCATTCTTCTGCCATCGAAGAGATCATTCCTAGGGCAGAGAAAGTGTATGCTGCCGGTAGGAGGCCGATGAAGAAGGTGAAACCGCCCCAGCCAGAAAAGGACTTGTCGTAGTGGGATAGAGCGTAGGAGGCGCTGTGGCGGCCTGCTTCAGCTTTAACAGAGACGGCGATGAGGATGACTATGATAGTGACTGCTGTCCATGTTGCGCAAGCGATGTCGACTTGGGGGAGGTATCGGTTTGCGAAGGTGCAGATAAGGAATGAAGCGAGACAGACGGCGTAGAAGATTAGGAGGAGTTGCCAGCTATTTGCGCTCCAGTCTTCATGGTACATTGAGATAGTAGCCGAGACGAGAGAGGCGAAGCCGAAGTTGACGGAGAGAGTGATTGTCCAGTTTCCAATGAGCCAGACCCACGCATTGATGAATGATATAGTTGCTTTGGAGCTGCGGGCGATTTGGAATGTCCAGTAGTATGGGCCTGCGGAGGTAGGGTAACGAGATGCTAGTTCGGCCAGGGAGAGGGCAATGCATTGGTCGAGGGTGCAGACTATGATCCATCCGACGAAGATCGATAGTTGACCGCCACCGTAGATGGCGCTGAGTAGAGGACTACCTTCACCGTAAGGAATGGCAGCGATGGCCAGAGTCTGGAAGAGGAGTGTAATGACTGAGCGATTGCGACGCATCTCCTGCTTGTAACCCAAGCGATCAAGTTCGTCGCGCTCATGGATACTGGCGATCTCGCCCGCTTCATGATCCACGACATTGCCAGTGCCAACGATCTTTTCACTATCCTCGAGAACCATGACGGTACGAAGAGTGAGACTCCTCAAAGTCTCGTAGATAGGGTCAGTGAGGTCGAAGACTCGGATCTGACTGAGATGACTGAGATGAAACCAAGGCAGGGATAGTCATCACCTCGGAAACACAGGACATGCACCATTATATTGTCGTATCCAGTCATCTGCGGAGAAGCAAAATAGAGGCGAGTGGTCGCACAGGACGCCACCAGACTACGCGGAAAAGTGAGCGGATCGAGTGTTATCTTGCGAACAGCCACTAGATAAGCAGAAAGCAAGGCGAATGCGAAGAAAAAAAAAGCAGAATCCCTAGGATCCAACTACTGCATCGGGGTGAGCGCAAGAATCCAGTTGGAATGCCGACCCTGCAGCTCTTATCAGCCAGTCGGTGAAGGGCGCTTAGACTTCCCTAGACGATCCCGTCCGTGATAGCTCTAGCAGCTCCATAGCTTCAAGCTCATACAAGTTGGCACTACGGGTGGACAGATAAGAAGCAGTCTAAGCCGTATAGAGTAACTTTATCCTCGCGAGGGGAAGCACTAAACAGATAAGATTTGCATTTAACTTGAAATGTGGGGAAATGCACATGACGTGGAGGTATCAAACATTGAGCAACAAAAAGGAAAGAAGACCATTAGCTATATTACGATTAGGCGGCGGTGGATGGGCGGCCGACGTTCTCAGCGCTGACGCGGTTCACATCCTGGCGCGACTGGAGCGAGCGCAGGCTCATGCGAGAGGAAACAGCAGGGGCCGGTTCGGTGGCGATCAGAGGAGGGACTAAACATTGTTAAAACATGATCATCAACTGGGGAAGGAGAGATACTTACTGCTGAAGCCATAGCCCTCAGTGGCTCCCTTTGTATCATGGGGATCGATCTCGACACGAATGGTAACGTCGAGTCCACCATACATGCCGCTGTTAATGCTGAAGCCATCGGCCGCGGCGTGGGTGGAGCCGGCATTGACCTCACCCTTGTGGAGAGGCGCGTGGCCGTCCTTGGGCAGATGGTCGAGCCTGGCGGACTCATCGCCAGCGATACCGTTGGTAGCCGGAGCGACCACCTCAGTGAGACAAGCGAAGTTGCGCGAAGGCATGGTAACCTTGTTCCATGAAGCACTCTTCTCGACACCACCAGGCTGCTTATCGAAGATTGGCATGAGAGTCTCGTCACATTCGTGGTCCAGACGGTGAATCTTGTTGCGGCGCCCCAGGAGATTGGCGACGGCCTTGGGAGGGGGCTTGTTGGTGATGGCGCTGCTGATCACGTTCACTATGAAGCGGTGGTCGTTCTCGCCAGACAGTTTCAGCTTGGTCTTAGTGTAGAAGCGACCCACGGCTGCTAAATGGACATCACCGCCCAGAATGGTTACGCGCACGGAGTGGGCACGAGCAAGCTCCTGCAGACGTTGAATGAGCATCTTGCGCTCTTTCTTGTGCTGATGAGCAGTGTAGTGATCATCCAGGTCATCCAACAGATCAACGTTGCCGTCGAACTGGTTAAACAGACCACCCGCCAGACCGAAGCGCTTGTTAAGTAATCGAATGGGAGCAATCACGGGCGAAGTGAGGATGTTCTCGAGCCATGCCAGACGCGGGTACGCGATTGGAACACCCAGGAGGACCACCAAATGCTTGATATCGCCATTGGCAGTCTCGATCTCGTGCTTTAGACGATCAAAGATAATGTCGTAGGTGTCCGGGTAGTTGACCTGGTGCCGAGTGCGTTCTGTACGAGCATCCAAGCCCATGAAGGCAATGCGCTTTCCAAATCGCATGTACAAACTGCGGCTGTGCTCCTCGACATACGGTCCGGGCCGCTTGCCAACGATCCAACTATCATCCTTGACCTGGGGCTCGAGTACGTAGGTATTCTCCATTTGGCGCTCGTCGACACCCGCGGTACCATTCACCGCGTGCATGGTTTGAGGTGCATCGGTGGTGAAGGTCGACTTGGGCGGAGCGATATGATGCTGGAACAGACAGTAATACTTGAAAGCGACACCTCCGATACCACGGAAGACAGCGCACTTCATGAAATGATCGGTATAAGAGCCGAAGCCATCAATGATATCGTGATCATCCCAGATGTTGACCTGGGGAATGCGGCCATTGGCGGCGCGGAAAGGCTCGGTGTTATACCAGCGGACATAGTTGGCATAGTAGTATTCGTCGCAGTCCGCGCGCATCTTGTTGTTGAAGTCATGGGTGTGACGTTTGTGGGGGTTGGCAATTGCTGTCCAGGGCTTCAAGGGGCCGTCCACACGAATTCCATCATTGTAGATCTGGTCACCACCACCAACCATAACGTGGAAGGGTCTCTCGCCGTGGACGCGCAGAACATCGTTCCAAAGGTTTGGACCGAGCCAAGCGTCCATATCAGTGCCTACGGAGAAGCCATTGCAAGAATGGAACATGATGCGCATGGATTGATCCTCCGCGGGGACCACAAACTGCCAAGGTCCCTTGGGCTGTTCACTGGACTCGAACACGCCCGGAATATCATACTCCCAGCGCGCCTCGTAGGACTCGACCGGAACAGCCAGAGTAAAGCGCCAGAAGGCCTTGTCCGGGTCTTGGTATAGCTTGAGACCGTCGACGGTCTGATTCGATTGAGCCAGGGATTGTTCTTCGGACGCGACGGGGCCGAGCTGACGGAGGGTCAGCTGCGGCTGGCCCTGGCCGGGCTTGGTGACAATCAACACACTACCATGCCAAACGGGTGAGGGCTGAAAGTGCATGTTCTTCAGATTGATCAAAGGGCCGGAGATGAGCTCGAAGCGATCGCTGGCGCCGACAGGGACGGACTCGCCATTGGGGACGACCCCTACAGTAAAAGCAGCTTGTCAGCATTGCGCGCAGTTCGCACGAGACAGAGGAGCTCCGGATCATACCATTAACGGGAGCTGCAGCAACAGCAGCCATATTAAGGAGGTAGTTGACGCGACGAAAAGCGCTCGGGGGTAAATAGGAGGGAAGGTCAGGGGAGCGACAGGAGTCGCGGGTAAGAATGTCTACGTATCAACAAAATCCAACACCGAGGGGGAGGGGGGGAATTAAAGGAGAGTGAGTATGTCTTAGGCAGACAAGAAGAGCCAAGGATAGTAGGGCTACAGGGCTGAAGCGAGATGAGCAACGCAGATCGAAAGTAGCGAGTACCGCCCGGAGCGGGCATCTGCCCAGCGGAGACACCGGTAGTAAGAACATTTTGCGAATCACAGTAGCTCATGATGCTGCCAAGAGCCGCGGCGCAGCTCCCCGCGCGCGGCACACCAATGGCGGACTCTCGATTAGGGGACTCCGCCAGGGTTGAGCCACCCTAGCCACATAATCCGGTTTCAACGTGTCGTGGCGGTGCAAATAATACCTAGCTGCTCACTTTGCTGATGCCTGTTATGCAGTGTTACGTGTCTAATCTGATCTCGCGTAGAAACCACATATTTGCTCATCGTACATAACTAGGTAGTAGGTACCTAGGTACAGACAGTAGGAGTAAACAATCGGCCAAGTAGCCTAGGGTCCGTAGCGTATCTGATCATCCTTGGAACTACGCAATACGCAATTTTAAATTTTCCAAAGGAATAATTCAAGCACAAAATGATACCATTGCAAATTAAAGGACTAGCGTAAGCAATAGAACACAATGACCTGCCAATCAGAAGCACAGAAAGGCCCCATCGACTCGACCACCGAGAAGCTGTGGATCAACCATGAACTCAATCTAGAACCCCGTTCATGACGCCACGGTGGCTGGAGCGGTGAACATATGCATGACCATATGCATGGCTCACGTCGAATTACATACCAACCCGCCTAAACATCGAAGCCTAGAGAGCTAGTTACCTTGCTAGAGTTGACGGAATGAAACGAAATAGCTGCATCCTTCTCGCGCAGACGGTACTGCTCAACGGTAAGCCCATTTCTAGCACTAAACCAAGCATCAGTGGATGCCTTTCGCAGCAGCTCCCGCATCTGGTCATCATAGCGCCGGTGGGGCTCGATGGACCTATCCCTATCCTTACCTAGCAGCTCGGCAAAGTCGTACAGGAACTGACTAAACTGGATGGCGATCACTAGGTCGAGCGCTGAATGGAGTTCATGAATAGACTCGGCGAGAGATGTGATTATACCCGTACGAATAGCACTAAGGTCGCCGGTTAGAGTACGTTCTAGCATATACAGGAACCGGTTTGCTTCAATACTGAAGATGAGCTGGGCTCGGCTCCAGATCTGTCCGAGGTCTGCTAGATACTCGGGTGCATGGTCAATAAGGTAGGCCTGGAGGTGGAGGGTCTTCAGGTCGAAGCCAAGTACGATCTTCCTGTGGGGGAGCCCGAGACGAATGGAGGGAACAGGTAGAGCAAGGAAGATGATCACCGTAGCACCAGAGTCCGCTTTGCGGTCGCAAAGGAACTCGAAGTCAATCTCAGTCTGCTGGAAACCGTTAGCTGTAAGCAAGTGGACTTCATCGATGCGCTTCTCCTTCGTACGGCCCTTTTCGACGACTTGGGTGAGATACAGCCAGTAGTCGATTATGCCCCATGGCGAAATCAGAGGCGAATTGGCGCCGAGAGGCTCACTGGTGAGAGCGGTGTTAGTTTGGGGCTTAAAGAAAAAAGAGGAAAGATTGAACATTTTGTTGAATTGTCAGTCAGAACTTAGAACAGTAATTGTCTGTAGCTGTCAGGCATCTTTAGAATCTGTTGAGAATAATTGATGGGATGAATCTAGAGGATCATCGTGGCCATATATTCCTCATCATCGGTGCTGTTCTGATGCGCTGACTTGAACTTTGCGGAATGTTCCTTCTTCGATCAAGGTCAATGGGCATTGTTAGATGTGAAACGGGACAATAGACTTGAGGAGGTTAGATATCTACACAAAAAGCTCGAGACTCGATTCTGTCAAGATTGAACAAGGACCTTGTCTCATCTTTGTATGTTTCGCCCTCGACGCATTGTCCTTGAATGAGACATCGGACCGTGTGGAGCCTCGTTGATCCTCGATCTTTGTCTTGCGTCGAATAACAATACCATGAGTGGGACAGAAAAGCCCCATCAACGTTCAAAGAGTAACAATAGAGTTACACAAACCATTGTCTGACTGCAAGTGTTTTCGTTGTCTTCGCTTTTGGGAGGAACAAAGCTAAATGAAGAAGCAAGAATCAACTGGAGATACGCGAGATGTGCTACAAACTTAGTCAATATCCTCTTTATCCTCCCTCCCATCGGTTTTGCGGAGACAAGTAATGCTGCAGTAGAATTTGTTACCAAGTCGATCGAATTATCGTCATAGGTGCCTGCACTAAAGAGGTCGCGGCAGTTGAAAGCCGGTGAGCCAGAAAGTAAATTTTGATCAATAAGGAGTAATTGTACGGTCTCGGACCGGTCGGTAGAAAGAAGAGAGGAGGCCTGAAGGAATTGAAGTGCTATAATGAACCGGAAGTGGCCCTCCTGGCCATCCATCCATGGCTGAGTTTGCCAGTTCCAACTCACTTAAAACACCACCCATGGCTTTTTTTCCAGGCGGTTTTGCATCGTCCCATCATTTTTCGGTCTGAATTTTACAAAATGATTGAAAACAGGGGAAGTTTTTTTTGAAAGTCAAAATTGAGATTCTACTACTAAAGATCGGTAGGCTTTGGGCGTTCAGTAATATTGTACCAAGCCACCCTAGGACATCACGACAATACCTGTTAGCTGTTCTGCATTGCCTCGGCATTTTATGATCCGAACTTCTCAGATTCGTCAAAAAATGGGCAATTTTTTTTTGAAAGTTGAAATTGGGTTTCTCGCACTGAAAATCGGTCAGATTAATGCCTAAGGCATTCAAGCATACTTCAGCGTAGAGTGAGATTTTACTAGACCCTAGCACATCATATTAAGCTCTCAGCTATTCGTATTGGGAATTGATCAGAGTCGATCGTCTCCACGTTTGGCAACACGATCTTTCATCGACACGGTCTATCATCGAGAATTAAAGTTTCGAGAAGTTCAATGCAAAGACGCAAGGTCAACGAGGTCAAGTATAGTTATGAATCAGTTAGGTTCTTTGTCTCCTCTTCATTGCTTGTTTCTTTCAAACAGAACATCTTTTTATGAACCATGGACTAAGCTTGTATTTACAGTACAATGATTCAGTGGATGGAGGGTATTGACTACGTCATCCTATCCCCTGCAGAACATGAGCCTGATCAAACTTTACGTTTCTTTTATGAACTTGCGAACCTCTAGATCCTAATGAACCCAACTTTTGGCATGGATTGTGATATGTGATAGCTTGTATATTGCATATTTCTTCTTTGCGAAGAATCAGGATAATGTCAACAATACCGACGACGACGTCCACCACTACTGCATTCAAGCACCAATGGCAGGGCTACAAACGACCAGGTATGCCACAGCACACGGCCGCTTTGCTTTCTAATGAACAAATGCTGGCTAAGTCAGCACCGTCATGAGGCACTCGGTGGGCTATTACGTTTGTTCAAAACATTAGTCTAGCCCGACGCAAGAAGTATTGAGAAATAATAAAGAAAGCTTTCCATAGCAGCAGGTACAGGGGAAAATATCACGAGTCGTGCAGTCAAGGCCGACCTATTCCACTAAATTAGCTCCAATAACTCTGGCTGATGCCTCAGCTAGCCTGAGAGTTCTAGGTCTATTGAATATTCCTAGGCTTAAAGACGTAGCTATTAAAGAATACGGTGAGTGGCTCGCATTAAATGTATCCGACTATACTCTCAAGGCCGGATTCCGACAAGCGTACGATATAACGCTTTTAGATGGCTTTGAACACAAACACATCGATAAGGATCAAAACCCAAAATTTTTGTCGCTAAGGGGATTAAGCCCGGAATTACCCGGACCTTCGTGGAGAATATTCGTGACTAGGTTAAGAACGTGAAGAAAGAAATGCCCTTTTTTGAAATAGTATAGACAAGCGTGTTGGCGTTGAGTATTGGTGTTTTTAGTTATGAGTTAGATGCATTTGACGTACTAAATGACGCAGTTTTTCTTAATAGTAGACGAGTGATCTTGTCGCTTGAATTCCACTATTATTCATCAGCGTTACTCAGTATATCAAGTGCGTCCTTTGCAGTCAAACGACTAGACGGTAGAAACCGCATCAATCCTTGAGTCACATGAAGTAGAGGTTTAAGTATTGGATCGGGCACCAACCCAGCAAACTTCTGCTCAAGCTTCGACGTTCCATAATCTTTGAGCGAAATTAGCAGCAGATTTATTTGTGTATCAGTTTGCTTACCTTCTTCTAGCTCCAGATCGTGGCTAGACCCCGTCAACATTGATTTCCACTTAGTCTCCCATTCGGCGGGCAACCTCTCCACAAAGCCAATCATCTGAAAAATAAGAACTTCGTCTTCGCCAAGATGCCAGAATGGCCATGTTGTGAATAAGAAAAAGTAAATCTAGATTTATACCTCCGTAAGTACTTTTCCGTCAAAAACGTAGTTATATTGACGAACCATGCAACCTGTGCGCCATAAGTCGATCCGATAATCAAAACTGTCCGTGAAAATCGTCTCCGGTACTCTTAATGATCCCGGCTGGGCCAGTTTCTTAGGCTCCTGTCCTTGGAAGAAGCTCTCTCCAAAATCAAGGATCCTAATATCTTCGTCATCCTCATCTATCCACTCGTCCCAATCCGCTGCCTTGACCAGCTGGGCGGGTAGTCCATCTCCTAAAGGCGTGCCATCAACCCGGGTGAGCGGCTCAGTTTCTGGAAATCCGAGAATATCAAAAAGCTGCTCCTTAGTTTGATTCCACAAATGAGTGCAAGTAAATGCGATATTCCGACCACTGATGTCTAACAAGAAGTGAGTAAAATGGGAACAATCCGCGAATAAATGCTGGGGGAAAAGCGTCCTCACCTCCATGGCAAATACCGGCACTGTGAACGAACTTGACAGCTTTCAAAAGCTGCGTAGACATTCGGAGTATAGTTTCCGTGCAAAGCCTCTCGTGGCTCTCGTGGTAGTCTGAGAGGACCCTATCAATTGAAGGGCCAAGTAATTCGAATACAAGACATTGGTGGACCCCGTTCGGGCCTTCCTGAGTGAAGGCATCAAGCAGCTGAACAATATAATTGGAAGAAAGCTCTTCTCGAGAATTTCTCTCTAGATATCTTAACATTTGCAGCTCTCGCGATGCCGACGAATCTGCGGTCATGATCTTCAACGAGACCCATTGATTTCGGCTAAAGTAAGATTAGCTAGCAATAGCTAAGTTTAACAAGGATTAAACTGACCGTCTGTCCTTCGCAAGCCATACTGTGGAAAATCCACCCCATCCTAATTTGTGATGTATCTTGTAACGATCACTTTCAAATGTATCACCAAGGTTGACTGGATGATACCCCCCAGGCTGGTATCTTGATAATGACTCCTGTGTGTAGAGAAGGTTACTTTGGCAGAACATAGATAGGTCCATCTCAAAATACAAGGCCGACGGGAGCAGGGAGGCGCTCGGGGATAAAACGAACGTCGCAATCAGAAAAGTCGGGCTGCGTCGGAGATAATGTATTGCCTGCCAAGACTTGATAACTAACCGGCCTGGCGGCCGCCTAACACCAACCCAAAGGCCTTCGCGAAACTCAGCCCTGCCCAGGATCTGCAAAAGATAGGAGGGTGGAGTGGCCAGCCGGCCCGATCATCACCAGCTGAGCGAGAGGATGTTTATCTAGGCGATATTTATCTAGGCCTCAAAAGGAATCGCGACTCGTAAGATTCGGTCCAACCCCTTGTAAGTCTGTTATTTGTTTTAATTGCTCCTTTACTATATTTAGTTCGCTAACTCAGTACAGTAGAATTCGAAACCTGTTCTGAAATGTCACTTTTCTGATTTGTTCTATAACGCTGACCTAAAAAACGGTTATCTTAGTTTGATTCTTAATCCTTATCAATATCGTTTTATGATCCTAGAACTCCTTATAGAATATATTAGAGTAAAGTGGCATTCGAGTTAGGAATCTAGGAGTGAGCAGTCCGTGGCATAGGAAGCAAAAGACGTGAAACAGGAGAGAAGCGTGCGCCGCAGCTAGAGGACATCCGTTAAAAAGAAACACAAAGGAGAGCAAGACGGATGCTACAAGACACATTATCGATTAGGTGAGCGAAGCTATACTTCCTAGTGTCAGTGACGGGTCACGAAGGTCCGTAATTCAGGGCGCTCTGAGGCAATTCATAGTGCGAAACGAACCCTGTTTGAAAATGTTTCCTCCTAGCTCGTTCCTTAGGCCGTAGAGTGGATGATAGGATGGTGCGAATGCTTCTAAGTGCAGGGTAAGCACGCACGAGAGGTTCTTTGTTCGGGTGATGGGGTGGGGCATCATGTCACTCTAGAACCCTCCCGGGCTGCGAGTTGTCCCACTCTCCGTCGGGGTTGGGGGCGGCATTCAGGAGCAAAGTACGTGAGATTCGGTGGAATTTGCTTATGGCGTCAATTTGGAGTCTGGATCATCGATCCTTTGCTTGAAGTTGAATCATTAATAATTTAGATTTATATCCTTCTGCACCGCTCTATACATACATGTGTCTCCTCCAAATGCCCTATTTTCTCCTGTACCATAAATACCCTATTTTAACCCCCGAATCATTTCGCCGATCTGTATACGATGTCCACCGCTACCTCCAATCAGGAGGACTTTTCCATTGAGCCTAAAATCGGCACGGGGCTTCGTCTCTTCTACTCGCAGCTATTCGTCACCACCCAGCTCCCGACCGAGTCCTTTGCCAAGCAAACCGTGATCGTCACCGGCGCAAACTCGGGGCTGGGCCTCGAAGCCGCCCGACATTTCTACCGGCTCCACTGTGCCCGATTGATCCTCGCCGTGCGCACGATCGCCAAGGGCCAAGAGGCCAAAGAGTATATTCTCCGGAACAACCCGCAGCGCTCAGACCCGGATGCGATCGAGATATGGCCTCTCGATCTCTCGAACACCGAGTCGACGCTAGTGTTCGCCGACCGCGTGAAGACGGATCTGGCCCAGTTGGACGTTTTGATAAGCAATGCCGGCATCAATTCGCCTGTATGGAAGGTCTACGAGGGCTATGAGCAGGCCGTCCAGGTCAACGTCCTCAACACCTTTCTGTTAGCATTGACCCTGTTACCTAAGCTGGAGATGAGTGCCGCGCAGGCGGAGAAGGGGTCACAGCCGCATCTGGTGATAGTGAGCTCCGAGGCGCATCGGTTGACCAAGTTCCCGGAGATCAATGCTCCCGATCTGTATGCGAAGCTGAATGAAAAGACCGGGTTCAGCCAGCAACCGAGGTCAGTTCTCTTTAGTGTTCACTTTCCCGTAGAAGGGAAGACAAATAGGGTTACTGACATTAGCCCGATACCTTGTTACAGATACCAAGTCACCAAGCTTATGGAAGTCCTCTTCACGCGCGAACTAGTCGCTCGCCTCGGTAATTCCACCCGTGTGATCGTCAATCTTGTCAACCCTGGGCTATGCACCTCTAATCTAGACCGCAACAGTGGCAACCCCTCCGCGGTGGTGCGCCTGGTGCGGCGGCTCTTAGATCGCACAACGGAGGTCGGTAGCCGCACCCTTGTTCTTGGCGCTTCAGCCCCTGCCACCTCGCACGGCGAGTTTCAAAGCGATGGGGCGAACCAGAATGTCGAGGCGTGGATCTATACGAAGGTTGGACAGCGGGTGCAGAAGAAGGTGTTTGAGCAGACACTGCAGGTTCTGGAGGCGAGGAAGCCGGGGATTGCGTGTGAGGCGGGATTGCCGTAGGTTTGAGGGAGATGGAGCTAGAGAGCGTGATTAATAGATAGGCTTAGTTTAATACTCTCTCTCTCTCTCTCTCTCTCTCTCTCTGTGTGTGTGTGTGTGTGTGTCTCCTCTTAGAGAGATAAATATAGAGGTTCTATCTCTTGGATCCGGGCGCGTTGCCCAGGTTCTGATAGGTCACGTTGGCGCTGTTAATGATGAAAACGGTGGAGTTGTTGTTGGTGATAACCTAGAAGATTTTGATCAGGGCAGGGAGATGGTCCTACGCCAGGTTGCGGCTGATTGTTTCATTAGGAGCATTGGTAGACGCGAATATAGAGGGAGATATAACTGATCTGTTCTGAAACGGTTCTTCCTAGATTGGTTCAGTGACGCTGCTCTAATAAAATACATATCCAAGTGTCGATCTTCCCTAATAATCCCTGATAAATAAGTGATTTTATGATACCAGAACTCCTCGTACAATATAGAGGGTATAGTGTGATATAAGATGGAATCCAGAAATAGGCGTTCAGTGGCATAGGAGGAGGCAAAAGACGTGGAACAGAGAAGTGTGCACCGCAGCTGGAGGACCCCTGTTGAAGAAGACCGAGGGAGAGCAAGACAGCTTAATAAGTGATTGCAGAAGCGGAGGCTGCAGGGTATATTATCTTATCAAAACATTCTTGCACTTTGTAAGCAACTCTGAGTCCACGAGCTTTGAACTTCATCAACTCGGACTGTGATTGGTATAAGGGAAAAAGGCTTGGATGGTGGGATCATTCTCGTAATACATGCCATTCGCCATTAATCCATTTGCAGTGGATGCCATATGGTTCAAAGGGTTTTGCCCGTAGCTTGAGTGATCGTGATCCGCGAAGGGCATAGACTGGGCCGTCCATGATGCTTCAAGATAGAGCGAATCCAAGTAATCGCCATGGTTGAGGCTTTCTTCGTCACCATCGATGGCTTCCAAAGTCTCAACAGATGCGAGTGAAGCTGGCTCGTCTGTTGCAAGTGGTGTCCGAAGTTTGGGGGTGGAGCGAGAATTGCTCGATGAGCCATCCACCTCCACACTATACTATCGAATGGAAGGTTAGTCATATATGTTAGTTTGCGACACAAGAAGAAGGGTATATTCACCTTGTCCAATAAGCTTTTAATCTGATCTGCAGTGCGCATATCGACCACACCACTCAAATATCTCAACATGTTCTCATAATCTTGCACCTTCTCAAATAGAACCCCAACTTGCCTATACAACGAAACAAATTAGTTGAGAAAGCCCGGGCTTCATGATAAGGGTCTCGACCCACCTATTACATTTCTCCTTCCATCCAACAGGATATACACAGGTTGCGCTCAATTCCCGGCACTGCCGACAGTCTGGGGTCTCACCACTGCATTTTGTTTTGCGCTGTCTGCACGATTCGCAGGCCCGAGGCACCCGCCGATTGTAACGTTGGGCCGTCCTCGACTGTCGGGCAATGGCAATTTTGGCATGTTTGTTGATATCGGGCCGGACTGTATCGGGATCCTTGACCGATAACGTCGTGGGATCTCGGGCCGATGTATGCAAAAGCGCGTGATCAGACTGCATGGCAGGAGTTTTCATTTGCGATGAACCTGCCCCTGGACCTTCAGGTTTGTCATTCATAATCGTGGTAGTGTTCAGAATGATTTGGTGTGTTGATGTCAATCAACCAATGGTCGCGATATCATATATGGAATGTATCCCAATGGGAGGTAGTATGATGTTGAGTTGATCTGCTCGAGACAGCTGAAATGCCGCCTGGAGGAATCAACGAGAGCATTTGGACTGATATATACTCAATGGTACCAAATAAAGAAGTGGACCGAAGTTTCGAGGAACTGCCGGAGACTGAGGCTTGAGATCATGCATCGCGGGACCCACTTTCCATGAGCCTATTGATGTAAGTGGCTCCCGGCAAACTGGTAGGGTCTATTTGTGGTGCCACTTGCATCAACGTCATAGAGCACCCCTGTATACCTTCCACCTGGTACCTTGTGAACGTGTGATTGTGGGCGAACCAGAGGCCTAGAGAAGGAAAGCGAGTGCGACCACTAATCTTGCTAATCCATCATACATTTTATGTCAACACTCGGATGAGAAGCACTGAGATCGATGTCAGTGACGTCATCGATTATGCCAATTTTGCATAATTTCGGCTGGAACGGAAGGATCAGACCTTGCGGGACGGCCGTGCCAATGGGATCACATCATTCTACTGTCATAGAACACAATGAAAGTCTGGGGTGAAGATTGACTCGGATGTCAACGCGGATCTGCATTGGCCCCGGACTATTGACCCACATACAGTGAACCCCCCATGTCGTGCGGCTCAGGTTTCCGGAACTCTGAGTGAGAGCAAGTCATGGTTTAGGGTCAGCACCTCAAATATACAGAAGCGAATCAATGGCCGGATATAAACGTTTAATATAATACAATGCATCAAAGTCCAATCAGACTTGGAGACAATCATCGAACAAGATTCTCAAACCACTTCGCGTCACGAGCCCTCTGCACCCGCTCAGCCTTCCTCCTCTGCGCCAAGGCATACCCACACCCGCCACCGGCGACGTAACCACCCAGATGAGCAGCGTGATCCATCTTGGTGAGTCGGGACAGAGGGAAGATACTCAGGAAACGAGCCGGTGTCACCATACTGAACACTTCAGTAGCGACCAGACAAGCGAGGAAGATCCAGCCCTGGGTCCATAGAGTTTCTCTTAGCTCGTGGGGCAGGATCCACATGGTGATTTTGTCACTAGGAGAGCTGTTAGTTGCGAACAGATTTTCAGGCACGGAAGAAACTTACTTGGCGTGGTACATGCACCATGCAGCAACGATACCACTGGTTGCGGCACTGGCACCCAGGGATGTCATGCCGAGGTAGCCTAGTAACACACTTCTAGACAACGAAGCCAAAGAACCGAGAGCGCCGGAAGCGAAGTAAATAGCCAAGAAGTTACCGCGACCGAGTTCATCGTGGACTCGGGTTCCCATAAGACCCAGAACCATCATGTTAGTTGCCAAATGTCTCCAGGTCTGGTGGCTGAAGGTGCTACCGATCATACTCGGCGCAGTAGGGTAGAACGGAACAATAACGAAGAAGCGGTTGAGCAGTCTCCACGAGGGCGGGAGGTATTTCCACATAAGAGTGACCGCCACATTGGCACCGATGATAGCTCCAACTGTGGCAGCAGCCGGGGGAATATCAGGCCAAAGACGGTTCTTTCTCGCGGGAGGCTCGTAGGTCGTGGCGAAGTAATAACATAGGCCGAGGGTGAGGAGGACGAATAACGCCGGTGCAACAAGACGTTGGGCCTGAATGAGTCAGTAAGCTTATATAGCCAGATATACAACTCAAACTCACGGTTGTGACTTCCATGGTCTCGGGATGATCAAGAGTACCAGCAATATGATGCTTCTGAACCCAAGCCAAGTACGGACGCTCATTAGGATCCGCACGAGGACGAGCTGTAACCATCAATCAGTCAAGACCCTCATGGAAAACCACCAAAAACATACCTTCAGTAAGCGCCGACTCCTGATACTGCTGCAGCGAGGTATTTTGTTCCATCTGGCGCTGCAGCTTCTCCCGCTCCTCATTTTCGCCCTCAAGCCACTTCTGGCGCTTGCGCTCCTTCTCGGCAAGCAAATATTTTTCGTTTTTCTCACGGGCTTCCTTGAGAACACTCTTTCCGTACGGCGAATTCTCTTCGCCGAGCTCAGCTTCATAGGATCCGCTCTGCGGCTTATACAGACCGAGCTGTTCAGCGCGGCGCACGAGCTTCTCCTCGGCCTCACGTTCCTCCCGCTCAATGCGCGCCATGATGGCGGCATCTTCGTCGACCGGGTAGTTCACACGCAGCCATTCCAGGCAGATATCCAGCTGGGACTGGGGCACAGCGCGAGCGACATCGAGCGGGAGGGCCAGATCAAGTGTTCCCTCTAATCGCTGAGCCTGCAAGGCTTCCAGTGTTCGATTGGCGAGCTTTTTAGAAACCGGCGTGCGGTGGCCAAAGATAGCCTTGATCTCGAGATCAGTAAGAGGCCTAACGAGGGATTCGGAGTCCGGTTCGGGTTGGACGGGAGCAGCGGTCTTCTTGGATCTTCTCGGGACAGATGTAAGTGCTGAGTGACGGGGGGAAAAGCGGAGGGTGTTTGGTCGGTTTTGGGTTTGGCATGATGTGTTCAGTGAGCTAAACAAGCGTCTGGATGCGCTGTTGTATAGAGATGGTGTGATGCGGAGATCGCGACAGACAGGGCGGAATGTCACTGGGGGCAGCACGCTCGAGGACCGAAGCCCCGAGCATGGAATCCGCCATGCGACCCAGATCGCATTGCTCATATCCACTGGAGGGCCTCGGAAGGGTGCACGAAGGAGGGAGAGGGCGAGCTCGACTTTTTGAATGGCATTGATGGGCCGGCGGTGAGTTGTTCCGACTTCCGGGCTCTCCGCAAGGTACGTGGGATGATCTCGAATGCACCGAACTGTTGTCCAAGTCGACAAAAATATTTTCCAATTTTTGTTTTCTCAAAAATCATCTTATTCGATAAAGCGAAAAAACCTGATATATGTAGCACAGTTTCACCTGGTAACTCTCTACTGTTGGAGTTCAACTTTATTTGGAAGCATCTAAAGTGAGTAACTGGAGCACCACTATATATATGCACAGCTGGTGGACTCTTCTAGCCCGAACAGTGTAAAGTAGAATAATACACAACGCTTTTTGAGCCTATACTGCTAACCAATACACCACAAAAGCAAATTATGTTCTATTCAACAATAAATTTTCATAATATGACCGTGTCGAACGCGGACCTAGATTGTTGTATACCCCGCACGTGATGGCCTAGTACGCGGAGAACCAAAGATCCAACAAAGACTCCTTTCAACCTCACAATATCCTCATCCAGCCCTATTACATCCTGCGACACCCTCCAAAACCAATAAAATATCAAGATGTCATCCGAAAGCCTCCCAATCAACCCCGCCGCCTTCGTCCAAGCAATCAAAGAGCTCCCACTCTCAGCAGTCCACAGCAAAGTTCTCGAGCTGCACAACTCGATCGCACACCTCCACCGATCTAACGCCGAGATGCGCTTGTTTTTAGCCGAGTCAGACGAGACGGAGGAAGAGAAGAAGGAGCTACAGGGTTATGTTGAAGAGAATGAGGACGTGGTCGTTTCTATGAGAGTGAGGGTTGAATTGCTGAAGACTGAGCTTCAGAACCGGGGAAAGCCGTGGGTCGAGCTCGAGGAGAAGGCTAATGAGGACGGGGAAACTGTTGAGGCACCGGCGACGAATGGGACTGGTGCTGAGAGTCACAGCTCCAACACAAACGGGAATGCGGATGCGGAGCAGGAGGATGGTGTTTATCTGTAAGCTGGCGATGGATAAGATAATTATGATCCACGAAAATCCCGGCTACACTGCATGGATAGCTTCCGGTGTAGTGTTTCCAACGACACCGGGTTGTCCTACACCCGACAGCTTTCCCACCGGATACTCTATTGGTATACGGACCAAACCTCTGGCTGCACCGGAAATGCACCAAGACATCTTCGGCCGGAGACATCTCTACATTGTGAATGGGCTCAAAGATGGAAACACCTGTGTTCTACTAAACCTACTGAAATCACCCATCACGCTTGAATGACCAGAAGTATAGCTCAGATGGTTTCAGGACTAGCTAATGCTAGCCTCAAATGCAAAGATCATCATAAAGTATTCACACCGCATGCTAAATGCTCACCCCCCGGGATCTGCGCCTGTCGGCAGATTCGTCCATTTTCCCGAATGGCAGAAAGAAGAAAGCAGAAACACAAGGCAGCGGTCTAACGCCCGAAGAACATGTCGTAGTCGTCACTGATAGAAAATATGGAATTGTGCTCCCGACCTGCGGAGCTCTAGTTGGCAGGCTGCTGGGCCCAGTGGCCACCGTTCAACGCCTCCGGAGGAACCCTCTGCTGCTTGATGAACAGGTCAATCAAGGGCTGCATGGGCTCCATCTCCTTGTCAGAGACCAGCTGATAATACTTGGCGACGGTGACAAAGTGCACAAAGCACATGTTCAAGATGTCGTGCTTGTTGATGTGCCAGAAGGGGTTCAACCAGTGAGCGTGGTACAGATGCGCGTAGCAGCGGAACATCTGCTTCATGATACCTTGGCAGTCCTTGTAGAAGGTCTGTGGGAACCCACTGGACTTTCCAATCCACTCATCTGGGTTACCATTCGCTCCAAGCGGGGTGGAGGGATCTGTAGGGGTAGCGGGAGGAGCTCCGACGGCAGCGGCGTCCTTGATGGAGGAGGTTTCAGGAATGCCGGTGACCTTCTCGGTGGGGAACATAACGGGGTCATGTATCTTGCTGACGATCCACTTCTCGACACGGTTGATGAATTTGGGCGCGGAGATCTTAGCTGCGCGGCCATCGACAAGCCAAGTGTAGGTCAACCTAGATGATGATCAGCCTCTACCCCGGATTCCAGCTCCCTACCCCGCCATATGCCACATACCTTCCAGCTGACATTGTGGGACATGTGCTCTCATTGCAAATGGGGAAGCCTGTGACACCGTTCACCTCCTGGATGACTTGGAGCATGCCATGGAGCAGACGATATTGTTCAACAACTGCCCCGCATTAGCATTGGACGCCCAGAATTCCCATCACATCGAGCCGACTTACTCTGGTGAGCCAGCCACTCGCCAAGCTCCACGTTCTTCGGACAGGCACACAGGGTCAGGAAGTTACCCCTAACGTTCAAAGGAGCGTACTTCTCTTGGAAGAAGTATTTAGGGGCATCGGGGTCATTTGCGGTGAGACCTTCAACGGACAAGCTGTTGGACAGCGAGGGCGAGCTCGACATGGCGCCCTGGGGAGGCTGAGCTTGCGCGGGGCTCTTAGGAGGGTTCTTGTTGTTTCCTCCCCTGCCAAACCCTTGGCGACTGAGGGGCGAGTTAGTAAAGATAGATAAAAGAGTTGAGGCGAGACAAAAGAAAGAAATAGAATTGAGGTGGGAATAGAAGTGAGGATATGAGGAAGTGAGAAACACGGCTATTAGACTTTTGGAGGAGACTGCAGGTGTTTGTCTCCGCGAGTACTAGAATGCAATGCAGTATGGAGGGGCGAGGGAGGCAACACAAGTCTCAGGGATAGATAGCAACACAGGGATGAACTTACACGCTCTGGAAGAAAGTAGCCATATTTGAAATAGACGGATCACAATTCCCTTAAGCAACAAGATTGAAGCAACGTGGAACGCGAGACGGTGAAGGAGGAGCTGGTCTCCTTTCTGCTGCTTAAACTCCTTTGGGCTGCTCGGTTTCGGATCATCGTGTTCTTCCGTCCATCGTCGAAGCCGACCTTAACTTCTTTCGCGCTGCCCCGACTACCTTATCCCCCCATTCCTTTCCTTTCGTCTAGTCAAGAGTGTACGATCTGTCAGCCATGTCTGATTCCGAGGAGGACGCTGTCCGACGCCCCGGTCGCGCCGGTGCCAGCCAGCAAAGTCCTGCGCCCAGCGACAACGGCTCCGACGCCGATAACAAGGACCTGTTCGGCGATGATCAAATGGACGAGGACAATGATGCAGACTTATTTGGGTCCGACGGCGAGGATGGAGGCGCAGATGACGAGTATGAAAGATCTTCGAAAGCCGTGAAATGGCGCAAATAACTAACAAACCACCAGCCAAGCTCACCGCACCTTGGACGACGAGCAATTGGACTCAGGAGACGATGAAAATCGCTATGACCGACGCGACCGCATGGACGAGGCCGCTGAAGACGACGGTTTCGTGGACACAGTCAACATCATGGACGTAGGCCTTGCGCGGGCGCCGGTACCAGCGACCAATGATGGCCAGGTATGCATGCATGGAAAGCAGTCGCAGAATGGAGCTTGGACTAACTCCGTTCGTCAGGTTTATACAATGCGTGTACCCGATTTCCTATCCGTCGAGTCGGAAGAGTTTAATCCCGAGACATACGTTGCGCCTCCGTATTCCACAGCCGCCACGTCCTTATGCTGGAGGAAAGACCCCAACGATGAGACCCAGTTGCAGTCAAACGCTCGATTCATCCAATGGGAGGATGGTTCTATCACACTTCAGCTTGCTTCTGCCCCGCAAGAACAATATACCACTTCATTGAAGCCGCTCGCACCCCTCTCCAAGTCCGGCGAGTACAACACGAAACTCGATTCTCACGTTTATCTCGGTGCAGCGGTTGAGACTGCCTCGGTATTCCGGTTAACCTCGCATGTCACGCATGGTATGACCATTCAACCGACAACCTTGGAGTCAGATGACGCCGTCAAGCGACTCCAGGAATCCTTGGCTCTCGCCGCCCGCGGCAGCAAGCAGACTGTTGATGGAACTGCGCCTTTGATCGATACAAAGGAAGATCCCGAGATGGCTGCGCGCAAGGCCGAACTCATGGAGAAGGAGGCCATGAAGGCCGAGCGCCGTCGCCAACAGCTCGAGGACCGCGAGGCAGACCGAACTGGTCGTCGCGCAGCTGCTTCTCGGCCTATGGCATCCGGTCTCAGCGTTGGTGACCTCGAGAGTGGTGGTATGCGCACTACTCGACCCCAGAAGCGTCGTCCCAACCGCCGTGGCGAGATATACTCCGACGACGAGGAAGATTACGGTCGTGGTGCTCGCTCTCGCGAGGACGAGTATGACGAGGATGACGGATTCCTGGTCGGTAGTGATGAAGAGGAAGAGGTGGTGGATGACGATGATGAAGAGGAGCTCATGGACGATGATATGGATGCCGAAGGCGAGGCTGACGAGGACGCCGCACCTGCGAAGCCCCGAAGCAAGCCAGCACCCCGGGAGGCCACACCTCCAGCTCGAAAGAAGAACCGCTATGTGGTGGACGACGATGACGAGGACGAGTGATCTCCAAGAATCCGTTTTTTCTTTTTCTTTCCAGTAGGTCTTCATGGCCCGGGCGTCACATTTACAAAGGCTGGCATTGATGATTGAGTTATAACTGCTACTTGCAACTACAAGATGCACCCTGTACACCAAAAATTTAATGAAACGATCGACGATCTGACCGCACGTGTAGTTTCGTATATGTGTAGTCGTACCTGGTATATAAGAGAAGAAATTGCTCAGACATCCGACTTAGATGCAATTAACAATATGCAAAACTGACAATAACCCTCAACTCCATCATGCAATCATGTTATCCGAACAACTGATTAAACTGATTCAGGTGTCAAGTTATCAGGGATAACACCACCAGGAAAGTCGGACGGATCAAATTTGAACTTGGCAATAACAGACCTCGCATTCCCAACAACCTTCAAGCAAAGAAGTTCCTTTTCATCAGGCTGATCGTCATCCTCACTCTGCTGAGACACAAGCGGACCACCAGGCGCAAAAGGTTTCATAGGCTTGCTCCCATTGAAGGGATGTTGACCCGGCTCATGCCAGCGACGCTGACGATTCTCGACCTCTGTAATGAGCGAAAGCAGACTCGGTTGATCAGAGCACATAATAGCAGCGTCGGCTTCTAGACCACCGCCGATAACAGAACGGCGGACGATTTGACGGAGCCAACTGTTCCAGGCTTGCGCTGGATCTTCACTCTGCAACACGCGTGAGACGTACTCAGGTGATGCGGATTGAACGCCTAACTCGGTTGCATCGCTGTGATATACACGTAGCCAGGCGTCCGCGACAACGGTCAGAAGAGTACCAGTGAACATGACATTTTGGACGCCTGTAGCGAATACTTTCGGACAAGCTTCACAGCGGATAACGCCTTGCGCTGTTCGCGCGGCGATGTAGAGGGAACAGAGAGTGTGAGAATTGACGGGGAAGGAGGCGAGGGAGGATATATGGCTGAGACAGAGGTATAAGTATGACAAGCAGGTGCATTGGGGCGTGGTGGCGGCGGAGGGACTGGAGACAGGAGGCGTGAGAGGGAGTGCGTCTATTGTGTCTTGGAGAGTTGTATGAGCGGGATAAAGGCTAGATGTGGCTTCTGTGACGGTCAAGAAGTCCGGCCAGGGACTTTCCGACGGCGGAACAGGGAGATTCGGATTTTTGGGGCGTTCTGGTCGCCAATTTTGGTTGTCTTCGTCTCTGTGTACATGATTCGATGAATTCGTGGCTGATAACCCTTGCCAGTAGAGTAGCGGACAGAGTTGCGCCGCCATGTCTGGTGCTGTGGACTGTTCATCTTGAGAGAAATTCGGCGGGGTTTCCTCTGGACTGGGCCAGATGTTGTCTTGTATGGAGAAGTCGGGCGCATCGTCGTCTACGCGGGCTCTTTTCTTGGGCGGTCGGCCCATTTGCTTCTGCACAGAATAGTGACATGTTATAGACTGTTTCAAGCAGCGAGTACACCCCGTCAATTCGCCCGAGCACTTGAGCTTTCGTTTTCCTGCAGAGTATACGATCAGCACAGATCGGGCAAAGCGTCTAGTTGAGACCTACTGCACTCGTCGCAGGCCGCATGTCGCTTGGGCCCATTTATCGAAGCCAGGAGATTCTCGTTCAGCAACGATGCCCCCAAAGACTCAGCCATAGTCTGGAAATTCCTAACATCGAAAGTAGCAAAGAATAGTAGGAAGGTGATAATCGACGCTTAAGTCATCGATAGGCGATAAGAGGGGCGGTCAGTCATGTGGGCGGTGAGTGACGAACCCAATTGGACGAAGAAAAAAAAAATCTCGGGATCAACAGAGTCGCAGCAGAGTCGACATTTACGCAATGGCGAAACTGGACACCAAGGCCTCGAAAAAGCGCAAGGCTGTCACTCGTGATGTGGAGGAGGAAGCCGGTGTTTTCTCTGGCGATGAACTGAGCGCAGAGAACCTCGATGGAGCTCTTTCGGACTCCGCCAACGATCTGTCGGAGAGCGAAGACGGCGACAGCGAGTCTGAAATTGAACTGATCGACGACTACAGCTCCGAAGAAGAGGAGGATGAGGAAGCTGAGCTGGACAGTGATGAAATCCCCTCTGATACTGAGACAATGTCGACCAAGGCCACCAGTGTCGACCACGATTCCAACGTTCGAGTTGTCAAGGACGCCAATGGAAACGAACGCTTCCTGTACGACGAAATCAACCCGGATGACAACTCCGACTACTCGGATGTCGAAGACAACGCCAACACCATTGGCGACATCCCTCTGACCTTTTACGATCAGTACCCTCACATCGGCTACGACATCAATGGCAAGAAGATTATGCGCCCTGCCAGGGGCGAGGCTCTAGATGCATTGCTGGACAGTATCGAGATTCCCAAGGGCTGGACCGGCCTTACGGATCCATCTACTGGAAAGCCTCTGGAGCTCAGCCAGGAGGAGTTGGAGCTGTTGAAGAAGGTGCAGATGAACGAAACCACCGTTGACGGCTACGATCCTTACGAGCCCACCGTGGAATGGTTCACCAGTCAGACAGAGATCATGCCCATCAGCGCTGCTCCTGAGCCCAAGCGCCGTTTCGTGCCTTCTAAGCATGAGCAGAAGCGTGTGATGAAGCTCGTTAAGGCCATCCGTGACGGCCGTATCCAGCCCTACGTGCCCCCGGAGGAGCGCAAAGAGGAAGAGGAAGATCTCGTTAACTACGACTTGTGGGCTGACGAGGTCGAGCGACCTGACCACATTATGCACATTCCCGCGCCTAAGCTTCCGCCCCCCGGTTATGAGGAGAGTTACCACCCTCCGGCGGAGTATCTGCCTAACAGCAAGGAGCGCAAGGAGTGGGAAGCTATGGACCCCGAGGACCGCGAGCAGGATTACCTGCCGAACGACTTCGGCTCCCTCCGCAGAGTTCCCGGATACGAGAACTTCGTCCAGGAGAAGTTCGAGCGCTGTCTGGACCTGTACCTTGCTCCCCGTGTGCGGAGAAGCAAGCTCAACATCGACCCCGAGAGCCTTCTGCCCAAGCTCCCCAGCCCCGAGGAGCTCAAGCCGTTCCCTACTGCTTGCGCAACCGTGTTCCGCGGACACAAGGGCCGTGTTCGCTCCCTTAACGTGGACCCTACTGGTATCTGGCTTGCCACTGGTGGTGACGATGGTACTATCCGTGTCTGGGAACTGCTCACCGGTCGTCAATTGTGGAGCGCTAAGCTCAGTGACGAGGACGCAGTCAACGTTGTCCGCTGGCGACCAGGCAAGGATTCTGTTATCCTTGCTGCCGCCGCGGGTGACGACGTCTTCCTCGCCGTGCCCCCGATTGCCGACCCCGAAATCGAGAAGAACAGTCTGGAGATCATCGACGCTGGCTGGGGTTACGCTGCATCGCAGCCCCCTCCCAGCGCCGCTGAGGCCAACAAGAAGAGCACACCTCCTTCATGGACCCGTCCTTCATCCGAGCTGGCCGATGCCGGTGTCTGTGCGGTAATCCCTCTCCGGTATATCGCCAAGTCTATCTCCTGGCACCGCCGTGGTGACTACTTCGTCACCGTCTGCTCAGGCGCCTCGACGCCCGCCTCCGTTGCGATCGCCATCCACACCGTTTCCAAGCACCTCACTCAATTCCCCTTCCGACGCCGTCTCAAGGGCGGCGGTCCCCCCCAGACTGCACACTTCCACCCCTCGAAACCGATCCTGTTCGTCGCCAACCAGCGCTCCATCCGCGGATACGATCTCTCCCGTCAGCTGCTGGTCAAGATCCTCCAACCCGGTGCCCGCTGGATCTCCTCGTTCGACATCCACCCCACCTCGTCCAGCGCATCCGGCGGTGACAACATCATTGTGGGATCCTACGATCGCCGCCTCCTCTGGCACGATCTCGACCTGTCAGCCCGCCCCTACAAGACCCTCCGCTACCACCGCAAGGCCATTCGTGCCGTCAAGTTCCACCCCGGTGGCCGGTACCCGCTGTTCGCGGATGCTAGTGACGATGGATCGCTGCAGATCTTCCACGGTAGCGTTACGGGTGACATGCTTAGCAATGCTAGCATTGTTCCTCTCAAGGTTCTCAAGGGCCACAAGGTCACAGCCGAGCTTGGAGTTCTCGACATCGACTGGCATCCTCGCGAAGCGTGGTGTGTCAGTGCCGGTGCGGACGGAACATGTCGCTTGTGGATGTAATTATGGAGGACGGATTTTGTGCATGGTACTCTTATTCAGGCGTTTTGTTTCTCGTTATATGTGTGTGCATAGTTTTTCACTTTGTATAGCCATCTTAAAAGTTGTTCCAATATAAGGTTCATATATGAATTATTTTGTCACTGTACTCGAAGTTCGATTCTAGTTACGAATCCATTGATTTCTAAAAGGTAAAAATGTCCAAAGAAGAGGTATCCCAAACGATCAAAGCAAATGTCTAGACGGAGTGCATGATATCTCAATAGATTAAACACCAGTACCCCAGTCGCGCCGCAACTTCTCATACTTCTTCATATCAGTGACACTGGGACGAATAAACGACTTGGCAGAAACGAAGTCCTCGATCTTGATAGTGTCGCGCCGCTTGATAGCCATGTAACCAGCACGGCGCAGGAGACTGCCCAGATCAGCACCGCTGTATCCCTCACACTCCTCGGCGAGTCGCTTGAGGTCATCATCAAACTCAATACGCAGCTTGCGAACCAGAGTCTTCATGATATCCACACGTTCAAGCGGCGAGGGAAGGTTAACGAAGAGCAGAGTCTCGAGACGACCAGGACGAAGCATGGCAGGGTCGATGATATCGGGGCGGTTAGTAGCAGCGATAACATAGATACCCTGGCGACTGCTGCCCAAGCCATCGAGCTCAGTAAGCAGAGTGTTGACAACGCGGGCAGAGGCCTCAGAAAGACTATCGTCACGACGGGGCACGAGGGCATCGAGCTCATCGAAGAAGATAACGCAGGGAACAGACGAGCGGGCGCGGACAAAGACCTGGCGCACAGCACGCTCAGATTCACCGACGAACTTGTTCAGCAGCTCTGGACCCTTGACACTAATGAAGTTGGCGCGGGACTCGTTGGCCACGGCCTTAGCCAGCAGTGTCTTACCGCAACCTGGAGGTCCCCAAAGGAGGACACCTGTAGGTGCGGTGATACCGACTTGGGCGTAAACTTCGGGGTTCTTGATAGGTTCGGTAATGGCGGTGGCTAATTCATCACGAATACCGCTGAGAGCACCGATGTCGGCCCAGGTGGTATCGGGGACTGTGGCGAAGCCTTCACGCTTGGAGGAGGGTTGGATCTTAGGGAGAGCAGTGAAGAAGTCTGCGTTAGAGACCAGGACGGTCTCGGTCTCTGCGCCGATGGGGGTCTCTTTAGCATGCTCGATCAGACGACGGAGTTCCCGGACCTTAGGGTTGAGGTCATCCAATTCTTCAATTTCCATTTCTTCGCCGCTGTTTGCTTTCAAGATCGCCAAGTACCGCTTAATGGCAGCCGCACCAGCGGTTGAAACGAGGTCATTAAGATCAGCTCCCACAAAACCGGCAGTTCGATTGGCCAGGGTCTTAAAGTCGAGGTCATCTGCCAAGCGCAACTTGCGCGTGAGTGTACGCAAAATTCTCTCTCTGGCAGGCTCCGAGGGCACGGTCATGTTGATTTCCTTATCGAAGCGACCACCACGACGCAAAGCCGCGTCCAAACTATCCGGGCGATTCGTAGCAGCAAGCACAATGACGGGCTTGCCGTCGGTCTTGTCGAGAGCGATATCATCCATGCATGTCAGAAGTTGGGCGACAATTCGCTTTTCCATTTCCCTCTGGGCGCTTTCACGCTTGGGTGTAATGGCATCGATCTCATCAATGAAGATCAAGCAGGGGGCGATCTTCTTGGCTTCGTCGAAGTACTCACGCAGAGCCTTCTCGGATTCCCCGGACATGCCAGAGACGACAGAGGGCGCTGAGATTGAAATGAAAGGTACGCCCAACTCTGCTGCGAATGCGTTGGCGATCATAGTTTTACCGCAACCCGGGGGGCCATGCAATAAGACACCACGCGGGGGCTGGACATTAGATGACAGGTAGACCTGAGGCCGGGTCATGGGCAGGATGACCAGATCGCCCAATTCCTGGACCACATCGTCCAGTCCACCCAAGTCTGCAAGGCTGACGTGTGTAGGCGGTGACCGATCGATAGCCTCACCCTTTCGTCGCTTGGACACAGACTCTCCGCCTTCTCTCCTTCTCTTCGAGGGTTTGCTGGAGGTTCCGTCGTCGGTTTTCTTAGACGGGGTAGCTTTCGTAGTCGCCCACTGTCCGACAACGCTTTGGTTCATGCCATTGGGTTCCTGATAATAGATCAAGGTTAGTATACTAATGATCCGAGCAGTGTCTCCGGTCTCTGCATACCGTAGCCGCCGGGTCGTCCAGGCCTTCAAAGTCACCCTCAACTGTATCATCCTCCTCATCCTCCTCGTCGGCCTGTAACACAGCCAGAACTCTCTCAAGACTATCCTCCAAAGATCGCTTCTGCTGACGCTTCAAGCTAGAATTCGATTTCTTGATCTGATCATAGAGCATCTGAACCGACAAACGGGTGTCGGGGTTGTCGTCGATGATCTTGCGCACAACCTGGTAAACCTGCACCGGGGGTCAATACAGAAACTTTCCCAGGCAAACCACAGAACATACATCACGGTCCAAGCTCTGACTGAGGGTCGGTCTGCCCCCGCGATTCCTAGGCGCCATGGTGGACTTTTTTCAGCGATAACACAATCATGAAAAAAAAAAATTGGGGAAGCGGAAGAAGCACCGCATTGAAAAATACGGGTATTTCGAAGACCCGCGATACCGCCCCACGTCATCTCTCCCCGACATGATCTTGTTGACTTTTGACATGCGAGAATGGGAAACACCGGCAGTTCGCAGAAGATCTCTTCTCAAGATCGGTGAGTTCACTTATCACTAGACATCAAACTCTCGAGAAAAAACACACCGGAGCCTCTGGGCAGGTCACAGTTGCGATGTGTTCCCCTCACGAGACCCCTCTACGACCCCAGACCCATCACCAGGCTAACCATCTACATGGCGACTATAGGGCGATTCTAGACCTCAAGAACCAGCGCGATAAGATCAAACAATACCAAGTTCGCATTACCGTCCTCACCGATCGTGAAACCGAGATCGCGCGGCAATGTCTCGCACGCAATGATCGGCGGCGGGCGCTGCTCGCGCTCCGGCGCAAGAAGTACCAGGAATCGCTGCTAGATAAAACCAACAGTCAACTCCTCCAGCTAGAGCAGCTCACCAGTCAAGTGGAGTTTGCGCTCGTGCAGAAGGATGTGATGTATGGCTTGCAGCAGGGAACCCAGGTGTTGCAAACGATCAATAGGGAGATGGGCGGCATCGAGGGCGTAGAGAGACTGATGGGGGAGAATGAGGAGGCGCGCGCTTATCAAGAGGTGAGTTTAGACTAATGGCTGTATGGAAACGATACTAATGGCTCTATAGGAGGTGAGCCGCATGCTAGAGGGCAACCTGTCGAACCAAGACGAAGAAGAAGTCGAGGACGAACTAGAGGCGTTGCGGCTTGAGGTTGCACCCAAGGTTCCTAAACAACCAGTTCTACCCGATGCTCCTGTACAGCAACCTGTTGCATCCAAGCCTGAGCGCGAGGAGGTCGTTGAAGAGACGCGTATGGCCCTGCCTGCATGATAGAAGTCATGTCTTTGAGTACCTTGAACAGCATTTGGACTGGCGTTGGAGGCTCTTGTTTTGGATTATTCATCATTCGTTATTGTTGGCGTGTAAACTCATAATACATTGGATCCCATGCCTTCACATCATGTTCTTCGAGATCATTTTCGTTTCTCTGCAGTACTACTGGCCGGGCATGACACGACCGCCGATATCATTGAGACCCGGGATGGAGACATGATCATTCGGGTTGGCAGCAGCTTCGTACAAGAAGCTGACGGGCTCACGATTCAAAGCCATGAACTGACCCTTGAAACCAACGTAGCCAACCTTGGTGACGTCGTCCTCGCCGTCAGTCCAATTATCCTCGAAGAAGAGAGTGATAGATGTGGTGGTATTCCAATGAGCGCGGTTCAGCGGGAGTTCGAAGATATCGGCGCCGGTTACGGGTTGAGGGACCTCGATGGTCTGGGTAGGGGAGAGCTCGGAGGCAGTGGAGAAGTCGAGATCATCGCGGTTCTTGAACAGCTTGACGGTCTTCGGAGCAGCGGCAGTTGGTGCAGTGTACAAGAGGAGAGAGTGAAGTTTGACCTGGCCGGTGAAGCTGGTGTTCTGGATCAGCTTTTGCCTTTGGAAACGATGAGGGGCAACATGGCGGGGTTTCGGTTTTTGTGATGCGCGTCAAAATCGTGAAATGACGCGCCCCAACTATAAGTGGACGGGGCTTTGGATACCTACGGGATGTACATGAGCAGTTGCTCATCGGCATCACTCTCCAGCTCGGGCTTGTCGTTCAGTCTCTCGGCCCAAGTCTTCTGGACAATAGCAGCACCACCATTTTCGGTTGCCTCTATCTGAATAGTTAGTATAAGATCGAGGCTGCAGCGCGGGGCCGAGGATAAGGATTTATACCATTGAGAGTAGTGATTGAGTCAAAGTCGATCTGCGAATAGAGCAGGGACTGGATCGCGGGGGTGATATCGTTCGAGTGGTCGTGCTCGCCCTGGCAGTGGCCGCCGTCACCGTGATGGTGATGGTGTTCTGACATGGTGGATAAGGATGCTGAACGTAGTTGAGTTTGTAGGAAGATTCCGGAAGAGACTTCGAGATGAGAAACAAAAATAAATCTTCAGTTGAGAGCGGACCTTCTCCGCATCCCGTGACGTCGATCAACAGGGGTGGAGAACCTTAACTGAACTAAATTTGCGAGAAAGAGTGAATATGAGCGACTCGCACCTTGCTACTCACATCTAAGATTATTTCCTTGCATATCTATTCATTGCCTTCCATTGTTTTCATCATCTATAGAGTCTAACGCCTGGGTATCTTGGAAAGAAATCTCGACCCCCCGGTAGCACAAACTAGGTGACTTTGTAATATTCGGGAGCATACTCCAACAGATAGCTCTTCTCAATCTTGGTGACGTCGCGAATGTATGTTTTAGTGCCTGTTTGCATAATTTCATGGAAAATCACCCAGTCCGCTTTTCGATTCTGTAGCAAACAGTCAGTCATGCATGCATCCGTCTCAAGGAACAAAGAAACTTACAAACATCAAGGAACTGGGGTGAGCATGAAGCGTTAGACCGCCACTGACAGTCTTGAAAGTCCCATCGGGTTGCATCTTGGCTGCGTGGGCAAAATAGCCAGTTGTGAGACATCGTTGGATCTGTTCTGGCTGTCGGCTGAGATCGACTGCACCATGACGTGATGAGAGCGTTTCGTCTGTTTGGATTCCGAATCGTTCGAGGTACCGCTTGAGTTGACCACGGATGCTCACTGCTCGTAGTAGAGCCCGGTAGTTCAAGAGGTTATCGCGACACCACTTGGAGTCTTTCTTGCCCTTGGTCACAAATGCTTGATACACGTTTAGATAGGTAAGGTGGTCCCCTTCTTCCACTGCGAATTTTCGTCTGTGACTCTCTGCGTCCTTTTTATTGCCATCATGTTGCACCCATACGGTTCCTTGGAGACTGACCATGGCTGCAATGGATAGAATTTCACTTAAGCAATTGAAGGCTGGTGCAGCCAAGAGCACTTTGGCCATCATGGGGTCAACCGCGAGCTCTGCCATCCGTGTTCCTAAAGGCTTTGTAAGCTTTGCATAGTCATCGATGGCCCCGAGTGAATAAAGCAGCTCAAAGGCACGAATCACGAGCTCAGATGGGGGCGACGTCAAAAAGTCAAAGCGGACAATGTTGTCAATGCCCAGTGCCTTGAGCTGCATAACGATGGGAGCGAGATTCGACCTCTGGATTTCTGGGATAGTTGACTCGGGGAGTTGGTCGTAGGTTTGCTGGGTATATAATCTGAAACATTTCCCCGGTTTTGTTCGGCCTGCTCGCCCAGCACGCTGTGTAGCAGAAGCTTTTGAAATTGGCACGGCTGTCAATGTTTCGATGCCTGTGCTGGGATCGTAAGCTCTCAGCTTGGCGAATCCGCAGTCAATCACGTAGACAATGCCGTCAATGGTGACTGATGCTTCCGCGATGTTGGTAGACACAATGACTTTGCGCGTATTCTCTGGTGCCGGTTCGAATACGTACATCTGCTGGTCTGTGGTAAGACCGGCGTAGAGAGGCAGAGTAAGAAGCGCAGGCGCCTTAGGGTGAAGGGTCGCAGCTCGCTCGGAGAGCATTTGGATAGCTCGATCGATTTCCTCCCGTCCAGTCAGAAATATAAGGATATCTCCCTCCCCTTCTTGCGTGTGGATCTCGAAGGCTGTTCTGACAGCGCGTTCCACGTAGTCTTCAGCAGGAGAATCGAGGAATAGCATGTCAACAGGATACATTCTGCCCTCCAAACTGATGATTCTCCCAATGCTCCCTCCGAGTTCACCTGGCTCAGATCCGGGCCGATACTCATCACCGGCGAAGAACTGCAGAAAGTCTTCCGCTTGTAATGTCGCACTACTGATGATAATTCGAAGCTCGGGCCGCTTCTTTCTGATTTTCTTGAGAATCCCAAGCAGGACATCGGTGCTCAAAGATCTTTCGTGCGCTTCATCAACCATGATCACAGAGTACCGCGAGAGAAGTGGATCAACCAGTGCTTCTCGCAGTAGCATTCCGTCTGTCAAGAACTTGATTCTAGTGGCAGCTGATGTCAGATCTTCAAAGCGAATGGAATATCCCACTTGTTCACCGACTTTGCAGCGCATCTCCTCTGCGACTCGGGTCGCGACCGTAGTGGCCGCTACCCGCCGAGGCTATATCTAACGCTTAGCTGGGTAGTCTGGGTTGATATAAGCGAGCAGAACGTACCTGTGTCACTGCAATGAGCTTGCCATCTTCACACCAGCCGGCCTGGTCAAGATATTGAGGAAGTTGAGTCGTCTTTCCGCTTCCTGTCTGGCCCACCACTATCGTGACTGGGTAGGTCTCAACCAGATATGATAGACTTTTTTTGTGTCGCGCAATGGGTAGCAAAGCTGCAGGCTTGTATAATGCTGGAATAAAGGTCGTGGAGACATCCAGCTCAGAAGCCATATTGTCGAAGAAGGATATGATTCAGTTGTTTGCAGTGTTGAGCTTTTAGATCATATAGAAATAACTCTGCACTGATTGAGACGTAGCATGCTGAAACTTAAGGCCTCTTTGGAAGTCACAATTGAAATGCTTCAGTTCGTCGCGGTGTTGGAGAATGCGGCGAACAGCGGTCTCTATAAAAGCTACTCACAATCACGTGCACCCCACGTCACTTGTTTGGAGCTTCGCCGATGTGTGTCTGCCTAGTTCACTATTCTCTCTCTTGTGCTAAAACAATATTCCATCCCTTTGCCTGCTTTATCACTGTGGATAACACTCAAGATGTCGGAGGAGGAAAAGACTGTATGTATAGACCCTTTATGCACCCTTGAAGCGGAGTCTCACCCTATATGCAGTCCGCTCCCACCAAACCCTCCGTCGTGGCGCCTAACAGCCCGCGCGCCGAGTCGCCGACCACTGCGCGTCCCTTGGACTTTGACGATGAGCCCCAGGAACAAAACGCTCAGGCCAGCGCTGCCGCGACTTCCCAACAAAGCGCCGAACCTGCCACCGAGGCTGCCCCGGCTGCCCCGCCGAAGCCACCCCGGCCTCTGGGCCCGAGAGAACAGTCGGAAATTACCCTGAGAGAGGCTTTCCCAAGTGTTGAGCCCGGTGTGGTCAAGGCTATTCTTACTGCGAGCAATTGGAATGTTGAACGGGCATTTAATGCGCTCCTCGGTGCGTAGGATTTCATGAAAGGCACACGACAGCAGCTAAATTGTGACTATAGGCATGACCGATCCGACTGCGCAAGAAGATATGGTTCCTCCCCCGAAACCTCCCCGTCCGTCCCAGCAGCCTACTTCCACCACCCAGAGACAAATGGAGTCCGACGAAATGTACGCGCGCCAACTTGCAGAGCACTACAATTCCTCAGGGCGCCGGGCACCTGCTCCTGGCTGGGAGAACGATCCGCGGTATCGCCAGCCTAGAGGAAGCGACGATTCAGAAGAAAAGGAATACAACTTCTTTGATGGTAATACTTCCGAGCTCTTGCATTGTACGCCAGTTACTGACTGTGGGGTAACTTGCAGATGATCTACCCGCTATTCGTGAAAACCTTCGAAAGGGATTCCTGGATACACAGTCAAAGGTCAACTCGTGGGTTACAAATTTGAAGAAGAGAATCGATGGAGATGATTTGGACGAGGAGCCTCAACAAAATTATGAGCAGCCCTCGCCTTATGGACGCCCACGACGCAGTGGTGACATGGGCCGTCGTAGCGGAGATCGTGAGCGATATGATGCGGATCCTCAAGTGTTAGGCGATGATTTCTCTGCTCTGGAACTGAGAGATTCTGAAGGTAAGCTTGTCTGGTCTGATAATGTAGCTGGGCACTATTAACATGAAACTAGCGCCACCGCCCCGTCCTCCCCGTCCCGGCAACCAGCACTTCCAGAAGACCTCCTCACCCTCGCCTGATAGGCGAAAGGTGTCCTTCCAGGATGGCCCGCCCACTGAAATTGACACCGGCAAGCGCTCCTCCTCAGCAGGAAAATCTAGCAAGTGGCAGCCACTGGCCACCGTTGAGCCGTCTCCCGTCGCCGACAACGACCCGTTCAGTCTCGGAGACAGCGATGACGAGAAGGAGACCAAGGCTAAGGAGCAGACCACTGCGCCGGAGAGCGAACAGCTCAAGAAGGCTACCGAGGAAGCCATGTCCGTCGACATTGGCTCTTCCAAAGACAAGGAAAGCAAAGCTGAGGAGTCTTCGAAATAATTTGCTGAATATCAGCTTCAACCCTACAAATTTCCTTCCACCCCTGCGATTTTGCCTCACCAACACCAGAATATTCCCAACTGTGTTTACCAAGTACCCAATTTTCATTTCACTTATGATACCGAGTAGAGGTAGCCACAATGACTTCCAGATCAAAGATTAAACCTCAGAAATGAAAACTCCTGAATTCATATCTAGTAGACGTAGGCCATACACAAGCCAAGGGTATCATTCAAACCGGCCATATCGGCCTGAAACGCCAAACCAGAACAGCACCCAATGAAACACATTAGACATCACACAGACGACTTTTACTCTGCACCCGAGGCATTCGAAACCCGATTCTGCGCAGCACCCTCTTTCCGCAAATCCTTAATCACAGTCTGCAAAGGCATCAGTACCTATCATTCTGCCATAAGTTCAGACACTTACCGCAAGCGCATCAGGATTAACTCCATTCTCAATCATGGAGACACAAAGGGACAACTCTGTCCGGTCCAAATGGGTGTTCTAGATACTTGTTAGTTCACCTCGCGGACCTTTCCATTCCATTGCTGGACCTGGATGGGGACAGGGGGAACATACGAGGAGAATGGAGATCTCGTGGAGGATGTCGATAATCTCGCGTGCGGCTTGGCGCTTGTCGTCTGTTTGGGGAGGCATGTCTGGTCAACTGGTGGAGAGGTGGTGGGTGGAAGGAGTGAGGTTGTGTTTGTTGTGGGGTCGCCGAGTCAGCCTCATCCCGCCTGGTTTGGTCATGGTGATCCGTTTATGCTGGGCTAGAATTAGGTAACAGGCCACCCCACAACTTACAGCTTTTTTAGATTGTTTTCATCTTGCTCTGGCTAAAAATCGCAACACGGACCTTTGACTTTTTTTTTCTTAACTCCGGAGAACTTCTTTCTACGGCCATGTTCAGCAATCGGAACACCGGTCTCCATACTCTAATCAACAGACCATGCTCTGGGCTCTGGCAGCAGTTCCTAGATCACCCATGTATCTTCCTCGCACGGAGACTATACTCATGGCAGCAAAATAAGTCTGCGTCGCCGCTTGTCGAGCCAGTCTTCATTGTTTGCATCTCCCGTGAAACCGGCTATAGTTGGAGGACTGTGGGATGAGAAGCGTCGACAGGTCAGAGTAGTTATTTGACCTACTCCGAGGGGAGGGTTCTCTTGATTATTCAGAGAATCAGCAAGGTCCAGCGCGCAGTGTCTATCGTCAACTACAGGTAAGAGCCATTTTGTCATGAGTGCATTCAGAATCATGCCATATTTCTTTGCATCTTCTGAGCAGTCGTGCAACGGTAATTAATAAGAGCGACGCCCTCGCAAGCAAATACCAACTTGCAGCCCTGGTCATCAGCAAATCCTAGCTCCAAATCCTCGCTTTCAGGTTGACCAAATGTCAAGAGCTTCAGACGCCGATTTCTTAGGAAGTGTAGTTATGAAGCAGGCCTCCGCCATTGCCAAAAGAAATGAAGGATTTAAGGTCCGAAGTGTCGTCTTGATTCTGCTTCATCTGGCCTGTGTCTCAGCCTCCATAGATCCAATTCCCCGCTACGTTATACAGCAACCAAAATTCGCTTTAAAATGCTCAACTCCCTTTCTTCTTTCGGCGCCTAGATGACGGCCTTCACAGCTTCCACACTTCTGACTACAACATCCACCCTTCGATAAACAATCGTTGACAGGCTCTGCTCCGAGGTGCTGTTTGGGAAATTTTCTTAATTCGTCATTTGTTTTTCTCAAAGGCTGCGCAGAGAGCTTTGATTCCGCTTCGTAAAGGTCTTGCTCTATGTTGTATATGCTTCTCCGTACGTCTTTGAGCATTTCTTCAATCTCACTGCCCTTGTTCTTGTCATCATCAGTATCCATCATTTTCTGAAATGCCTGTGACTTCTTTTGCAAGCCCTCTTCTTGCTGCACATGTGCTCGAAGGTATGTCTCGGTCCAAATGATATTGCCGAAAATATAGCTGGAAATGTAGGAACACAAAACCTAGAAATAGCTTGCTGGATTTGAGCTGCCCTGAATATGGGTGATTTCATAATAGTTATCAATTGTGCTATGGACGAGGAGAAAGTAGGGAGAGAACCCTAGGACGCCATTCTATTGGGATGACAGGCGCCGGCCTAAAATAGCCTAGTCGCGAATTTACCTAGGCACTCAGTCCAAGTCGGTCCTCGGGCTGATTACATTGACCTGCACTTGATTACATGTAATAAAAATTGCATACACAAAGTGACAAGGTCATTGGTTCATGATCTTGAATGTACTGTGATGCCTGAGGCAGAAGCTCCGCAGAGACAGACCTCACGATCCATACTCGACCATCTTCATTTCTTACAGTTGCAGACAAACGTCCAGCAAAGGCGAATCGAGCCCGGCCACCACCAGACCTGTAACGCTCTGGAATGACTGACCACTGAAGTCTCCCGCGGAAAAGAATGCCCCCCACATTGATCATCTCGGACATTCATTCCTTGAAGAGGAACGAGGCACTCGAGATTCTTGGCCGGATTTCACGCGTTGAGAAAAAGACGTTCCCCACCAATGAGGCCTTCGGCTTCGGTGAAGAATTGTGGAGAAAGAAGCCCAACACGCGAGTTCTATACGCGACTCATGCAGCCCAAGGGGGACAGCCGGACCTGATTGCCTACGCGGTCTACGTACGCCAGAAAGGAGCAGCTCTCTTGCACAAGGTTTGTGTGATCGAAACCTATCGCCGACAGGGTGTTGGCCAACAACTCATGTCCTACATTCAGGAACGCCTTCGAAAGGAGGGCTGCCAATACATTCAGCTGTGGGTGGACGGAGCCAGGGAGCCCGCTCGAGCATTATATACCCGGAGTGGATTCGAGGAGCGTGAGGTGATCCCTGACTACTATGCCCCTGGGCGGACAGGCATCAAAATGGTGCTGGACATGCAACGTGATGGGTGAAGCCACCGGCGGTTATCCGACCCTACCGGGCCCCTTCTTAATCATTTTTGAGATGTTCCTTGCCTTCTTGGGGACTCCTGGTAGAACTACCTGGAGGGGCTTGAAATCATGGCCGTGGTTGGGCATGTCTGCGCTCCTTGGCTGCTGAAAGGAGCATCCCTTGCAGGACGCCTTCCGCGAAACGTGAGCCCTACTCCGACGCGCCGCTCATTCCCGGCTGTCACTTTGCTACATACTTCGGTGACGTTGAGCATATCCAGGCATGGCTTTCATCAAAGGGCACGCCTTGAATGGCTCCTTGTCCCTTTGGCACGAGTGCCAGGGAGAGGCGTTCTTTCTGGAGATCACGAAGTCGTCTCCTCGACTTGTACTTCCTTTCTCCCTCTATTCCCTATCGTGTTCCCAATTTGGTTCAGGCTTCGCTAGGTGAGCAGTTGGGTGATTCTTGTGCTTCGTCCATCGTGTGATAGCTGTGTATCTCGAACTGTACGCAGACCTCCGGTCCTGTTCCGGATCTATCACCGGACATGGCCTCTTTTCTACTCACCCTTCTGGCTTTCCTGTCTGCCGTAAATGCAGCAGGCCTGTCCGTCAACTATCCTATCAACGCGCAGTTGCCTCCGGTCGCGCGTGTATCACAGCCATTCAGTTTTGTCTTTGCCGACGACACATTTGCCCATGCCGATTCGAACACGAAGTACTCACTATCCGATGCGCCAGCATGGCTGGAAGTCGACAGTAGCAGTCGCACCCTATCTGGTACTCCGCACTCTGACGACGATGGCTCCAAGGCCTTCAAGCTCGTGGCCTCCAACGGGTCCAATTCAGTTGGCATGGACGTCACCCTAATTGTGACCTCGGACAGCGGACCAACCAAGGGAAAGCCTCTTATAAAACAGCTAGAACAATTGGGTCCAGTCTCGTACCCGGCAACGCTGTTCATACAGCCTGGTCGCCCATTTTCAATCGCCTTCGACCCGGAAACCTTCCAGAATACCCACCCTGCCACAATTTACTACGGAACCTCGCCTAACAATACGCCATTGCCATCATGGATTGGTTTCGATCCATCTACCCTGACATTCGCCGGCAACAGCCCGTCTTTCCCCGGAGCCGGCCCTCAGACGTTTACTTTCCAGCTCATTGCCTCGGACGTAGCCGGGTACAGCGCTGTCAATGAGACTTTCCAGCTTTCTATCGGCCCGCATATTCTGGCATTCAACGAAACTGTCCAGACCTTCAACCTCACGAGAGGAAAAGAGTTCAGTAGTCCCAACTTCCGGAGCTTGTTATCCATGGACAATTCGCCCGTCTCGGACGTGGATGTGAAAAGCATCGATGCCAACCTGCCAGATTGGTTGACAATGAACGAGGACAAGATCTCCCTGAGTGGAACGCCGCCAAAGAACGCGGTCAACCAAAATATCACTATAATCGCTACGGATACCTTCGAGGATCAAGCCAAGATCATGGTACGCTTAGAGTTCATGGAGTTGTTCCTTGAGACTGTGGAGGGCTGTGAAGCAACCATTGGAGAAGACTTTATGTTTGTGTTCAATCAGTCAATTCTCACGGACAACTCCGTGCAACTCGACGTTGAGTTGGATAAGGGTCTGTCGTCGTGGCTTGTCTACTATTCCGAGAACAAGACGCTCTACGGCCACGTTCCCGGTGATATGAAGCCTCAGAAGTTCGCGGTCCCGTTGAAAGCCTCCCAGGGATTCACTACCGAATCGCAAGAATTTGACATTGATGTTCTTGAGCCAGCGGAAACCCACAATGGCAACCATGACCCGTTCTCTGATCCATCTAACCCTTCGCACAAGAAAGCCGGTATCATCGCGATCTCCGTTGTCATCCCGGTTGTAGTCATTCTGAGCGCTGTCATCCTTTTCTGCTGTTGGCGCCGGAGAAGAAAGACAACTACAGTGGAGGAAGGGGAGTTCAAAGCGAAGCCATCGCCTCCTCCCCGACCAGCCAGACCTGACCTGCCAATGGATTGCCCGCCCGGGGTCACCGAGAGGCCGTCCCAAGATGACCATTCGGATGATTGGACGAGCCCTATAACTCCTGCATCAAACCTCCCTAAACTTGAGCTTGGCCCATCTTGGAATGTGTCATCATTTGACAAGCAAGATGATTCCATGGATATGAAAATGAGTGCGATTCCCGAGCCCAACCCGCCACCTCGTTCTCCGAGGCGCAGTGCCTTTGTTCCTCTGCGCGACTCTATCATCGAGGAGGACAAGCCAATTGATTTCTCTCCTAACAGGAGACAAAGCAACAGGCTATCATATGCTCGCAGCCCTCCCGTTCGCCGTCGCTCTGGTAAAGGTTCTCGTCGCGAGCCTCTGAAGTCCATCCAGCCGCGGGTTGCGAAACGTGAATCTATGCAATCATCGCGGTCTAAAAGATATTCTAAGCGGTCAAGTGGAATTTCCTCGGTTGCTTCCGGATTGCCAGTTCGACTGAGCGGCGCTGGTCACGGTGCCGGTGGATTTGGACCTCCGGGACACGGAATGGTTCACATGTCATGGCAGACCACCAAGGCCTCTCTGATGAGTGACGAAAGCAGCCTTACAAACATGGCCCCTATGTTCCCGCGACCACCTCTTGCTCCTATGAGACACAGCATGACACCTAGCATCCCGGAAAACTACAAGCGAGTGACTATGAGGGCTGTGGAGCCCGATGAATCTACTATCTCCGAGGCAGACTCCCTTGAAGCCTTTGTCCACAGCCGAGCCAAGCACCGCAACTCCTCCAACCCTCTATTCTCCGCTCAGATCAGTCGTCGTACATCTTCTGGGATGCGCGCAATCGAGCGAGCTCGCAGTATTCGCAGTCGAGCTGACACCGTCTCGGTCTCGACTTTTAGTGACGAATTCAGACAGTCCATCCAAGGACGCCCATACTCCACAGCATTGTCTGTCTCAGAATACGGTGATGAAAATAACCGATTCTCCCAATACCAGAATCTCCAAGCACCGTCTCATCTGTTCCCTCTTGCCGAAGGCCATGGCCACAGCCAAAGCCAATTGAGTCTAGCACAAGACTACCGTGGAGTGATCTCCCCACTTCCACGATTCTGGAGTGAAACCAGCTTGAACAGTGCTCAGCGCTTTGAGTCCGGGTCCCACCCCAAGCCTCAACCGCGAGCCAAAGAGAGCTCGACGGTACCCCAAAGTTCGTCCATGGTGTCCGACCTTGACGTACATCTCTCCCGAAAAGCTTCCCCTCACAAAACCACCGACTACTCCGCCCAAGAGTGGCAAACGATAAATGAGCCACTTGAACCGCCACCTCCGCTAAAGAGAGCTAGCTCGCGGGGTCTCCCTGTGGCCAGCAGCGGCGAGCTAGCGTTTGTTTGAAAGTGTTTTGCCGGTCGCGTTTGTGGAGTTTTGAGCATGACGAACATGATATCCACTTGTTTTAGAATCTTTCTTTTCATTTTACCCTAGTTAGTTCCAAATGGCAGAAGCATTAGCATAATAAGCATTAGTGGTTCCCCAGGGCAGCGGATGGCACGTGCAGCAGTGCAGCAATGCAGTTTCGGTTGACAGGTCAGGATGCTGGGAACGAGGGCGTGTACAAGAAGTAGATACCCAACATGGTTCGATGCGCGTGGCCTTTACCGACCGCTGCCAAGGAGATGTGTTCTCGCGTGTACGAGCCAGGCAGAAAGAATGATGAGCCCGGGGATTGCCTATTGCGTGACCCGAGGCTGCACGGGCAGAGCCTTCACACAGAGACGTGACGGTCAGGTCAAGTCTAGTATAAGAAGAGAGAGCACTATAGCCCAACACCGATCTATGAAGTTCAACAGTCCCAGTCCCAGTCCCAGTCCAGTCAATATTAATCGCTCAACCGCTCAAGCGTCAACCGATGAACCCCGGTGAGTCAGGTGACTCTATTGAGGACGGAATGTGGTCCCCAGGGCCAGTCGGAGGTCGGAGGTACTATGTTCCGTATACGGAACATCCACCTACAGCTACGGGATTC